>PVHY01027817.1:0-15851 GCA_004024945.1 Uropsilus gracilis | reverse complement strand
AAGTATTTGATTTTCTTTGGTGCAATGGTAAATGGGGTGTTTTTTCTAATTTCTTCTTCTTCTGACTGACTCTTTGCATATATGAATGCTGTTGAATTTTGCGTGTTGATTTTGTATCCAGCTACCTTACCAAATCGGTTTATTATTTCAATCAGTTTTTCTGTTGATTTTTCTGGGTTCTCTACATAGAGAATCATATGATCCGTGTATAATGATAACTTTATTTCTTCGTTCCCTATTCGGATTCCTTTTATATCTTTCTCTTCTCTTATTACCCTAGCTAGGACTTCCAGAACTATGTTGAAAAGGAGTGGAGAGAGTGGACATCCTTGCCTGGTTCCGGACTTTAATTGGAATGGTTTTTATTTTATTTTTAAATAATTTACTTATAAATATATATTTCACATCATTGTGATCCCTGGGGGTCACCCACTACCTCCCCTCCCAGGCCACTCCAGCTAGTCCCCTCCCTCAGTTCTAATTCTTTGAAAAACCAACATTTTCAATTTGCAATTAGAATGAGCAAGAGATAAGACTAAAATATACATACAAAGCCAGAAATAAAAATGGGATATCATTAAAGGTTTATAGTTAACATGATAACAATAGGGTATTAGTTGTAACTTTATGTCACAAAGTTTGAAGATTTAGATGAAATGGATAGTTTCCCAGAAAATAAAGTATGATTTACTAAAATTGACACAGAATTAAAACTCTGAGTCAATAACCTCTTTTAACTTCTGTATTTAAATTATCTCTTTTAAAATATCTCTTCTCCAAAATTTAAGGAAAGAACCAAGTTTAGATACACACTCCTCCTTATTGATATATGTACTTGAACTGATGTTTAACTTGACTCTATAAAACACTTACACAAACTCAGTAAATTCTAACACATTTCAGCCCATCAGTCTTCTATAAAATAACTTTTGAAAAGTCTGGTGACTTGAACACAGGCAAGACCAAATTGTTATGGGACCCACACATCAGTGCTTCTTTATGTTTCCCCTGATGATTCTCATGACAAACTAAGGTTAAAAATCACTGATTTAGGAATGAATTTACTCTGCATTTTAAATTTTCTTACAAACCTATTTTTCATCAAATTTATTATTCCAAGGCCTTCTAACTCAAATGCACCCCTAGCTACAGAAAATAGGCCTCATTTCCAAGTGCACAATTTCAGATTAGGTATGTTCCCCAACTAGAAGTTGGAATATGAAAAAATAGCCATGTCAAATAATCTCAGAGAATTCAGTTCAGCTATGATATAGCTCCACATGTCAAGCTTCAATAAAATTATACCTGAGGCTTAACAAGAACCTCATGTTTCTAATGCCTTTTTCACTATGGAAGACTGAGCCATCAAGGGCACTAACCAATATACTGCTCTATGATCGTCCCTACCTAATGTCACCATGAAAAGCAAAACATTGGGCTATGTAAAATAACACACTCATTCTCTACAATCCTCTGTATGTCACAGGATTTATCTAATATGTTTATGGATAAAGGGCAAATGTTACAGTTCAGAGCATCCCTCCACGTGTTGAGGAATGCATGTAAAAAGTCTTATTAGCAGGCAAGCAAAGGTACAAACAAACAGAGACACTAAGGCTTTCTACAACTTATTCTTATTATAAGGCCATTATAAGGCCATTCTAAGCTGTGGTATTTGCAGACCAGCCTGCTGACCACCAAAGTGGAGGACTAGCGATCTGGTTCTACGATCTGGTTTCATGTACTTTGGGCTTCAAAACTGATTCCAGTAAGATTTCTTCTCTTTTGCAGGGTGGGGGAAATAAAACAAAGTTCTGCCATTTTGCTCTCAAGTTTCTAAGTTTTATTTTGCTTTAGGTCTCTCCCTATAGCAACAGCTCTTGCAGTGATGTATTTATATTCTGAACTCACTCATAAATCCTTCAAAAATAACTCAAAAGTAAAACCACAAGGAATAAGTCTGCAGTAGCAAAGAATTCTCCACAAAACAAAAGATACATAAAGGGATTCCTCAGGCTCCAGGAAGAATAACAGCCTATTTTCTAATTAGGGAGTGATTTCACAGCATTTGGAAAGAAATAAATCAAAGATACATCATTCTTTGAAAATATTTTGGCTACTTATTTCCAAGAGTCAATAAATTGCAGAACCATGGAAATTGATTCAATGAACCCTGCAGCGACTGCTCTTGGCCAGGCCCCACATAAGGACCAAACATAGAAGTGAATACAAGAGAAGCAAGAACTGAAGCCTAGTAAGTAAGAGAAGACATAGATGATTTTGAGAAAAGAGGACTAGTTAAGTAATCTTTTTTATTATTAAACTACCATTGTTTCACATCCTTGCTGGTGTCTTGGCAGCCTAGGATTCTCTCCCCTGTGTCCTCAGGTGCAGTCACCACAACCCTCCCACCACCAGGTACTCATAGTCCTTCACTCTAGGCCACAGCTTTTCTCTCCCCACAAGTCCCTATTTTCACCCCTCTCCCTCTGAAAGCCAAACAACCTTCGATCAGTTTACAAGAGTTGGTTTTAAAGTTTGTCTCTGACCCTGGGTTTGGTTTTCTATTAGTTGAGCAATTTCACCTGGTCAGATTCCTTTGCTTTTTGCCCTGCTTAGAGCTCAAAAATTTTCACTGGAAACAATATTTTCCCCACCCTCACCCCAGGGTAGCAGTAGCCCTTAAAAGTTCTATAATGTAAAAACTCAATTTAACTTGCAGTTCTTTAAAGAAATTTTTCTTCTCTGGGGACTGAATTGGAAAAACTCTGTGATTCTCTT
Source organism: Uropsilus gracilis (assembly GCA_004024945.1). Lineage (NCBI taxonomy): Eukaryota > Metazoa > Chordata > Mammalia > Eulipotyphla > Talpidae > Uropsilus > Uropsilus gracilis. The sequence goes on along the minus strand of PVHY01027817.1, from coordinate 13,070 downwards.
GAATATTATAGCTACAAGAATTAAAGCCAATTCTTAGATGACTTAAGCAGAATAAAATGATACATAAGGATATTGGTATCTTGAATAATTTGGAAAGTCAGAAAATCAGGCTCAAAACAGGCAGTAAAGGAAACCCATGTATCCTGCGTACTAATATTGTAACAATCTCATTGATAACGATGTATGTTTGGACATGTGATGACAGTGGCTGATAGAAATTTGGGGGTAATTAAAATAGAACTTATATTGTCAATTAAAAAACAACCACGGGTTTTATGAAGACACTGATTAATCAATAGGCAAAAGGCAAGACGAGAGAAACATGAGCTGTTCCAAGTAGCTCTGTCTCAATTAAAATTATCAAGTAGTTCTGCTAATGAGTCTCTGAGAAACAGTAAATAAAGGTAGTGGATTTAAGTTAGTTTGTGATGGTTTTGTACTCTATGTCCATGGCTCTGAAGCCTTCTCCAGGTTTGCAAGAGTGTCTGGGGAAGTGGCCTTTCCTCCTCATAGACAGATAGTTGTCAGGAACTAAGTAGTAGAACGACCTACCTGCTGTGTAGTTTCCTGAACCTTGCCAAGGGGTTAGCAACCTTTTCTTGTTTGCTGCCAATTGAATTTCATGTTTATATTGTTGTAATGAGGATTCCCCCAGTAAATTAATAGCATGGGTTCATGCATTTGGCTTGAATCATGAAAACTTCCCACTCTGTGGAAGTTAGCCCTGAGAGATCCAAACCTAGACAAAACAAGACCAAGGTTGCAGTACAGACCACCTGGTGTGAACATGCAGCCTCTATGCTGGCATCTACAATTCTCTCTACCCCCCACATTCCTGTTGCCCACAAAGAGCCTTCCCTTATCCATGCCCTCAACTTTGCTTCAGGTATTCCAAATTGTCTATCACTCTATCTGACTGGCCTAGTACATAAGGGTAAGAGATGTAATTCCCGAGGTTTTTCTGTTTCCATGGTTGTAAGGAATTTTCTGCTTCTATAGTGAAAGGGGGGTTCTGCTTGCCACCAAGACTTTGGTGGAAGTCTGAATCATATTCAGTTGTAAACCAAATTGAGGTAACTTTTAAAGTAAAGCTTGGTGGCAGGGAAGTTTCAAAATATAGGAAAGAAGGTAAAATGCTAAAGAACTTTGAAAAAGAGACAGTCACTGTTCAACAAATTGCCCAAGAAATACATTCAGGCAATGTGTTACGGGCATATTATATTTTCCCAGTACTGAGAGAAACTGGACTTTCCTGGCATTCTTGAGAGTATGTCTAACTCATCTGGAAGTCCAAATGTCTGTTACCCATCACCACTCTCTCAAAATCTTCAACCAAAGCTGTGACAACAGAATATTTTTCTGGATGACCCTTCCATACAATCCTGTCCTATAATATGACCTGACTTTTATTTCATGGACAACTTCCTGCAATATTTTGAAATCTAGCTCAAAAAAACAATCATAGCATTTTAGCTCAGAGGAAAAGTATATTAGGTTTTGCTGATGTGAGATGTTATCTGCACTTTCCTTCCTTGGCTAGCTCTGGAGTCATGTCTACAGTGTTTTGAGTCCTTCTTCCCTCATCAGACCTCTGACCAACTTCTCCTTCTATGAGGACTATGCCCAAGTTACCATAATGATACAGGTAAATACATTCATTAAATAGAGAAGTCTCCTAAAACAAAATCCTCCACTTTATAAACAACGTCCATTGTTAAATCTAGATGAAGTATATCTGAGTCTTCCCTACATCTTCCATGCAAGCTGTTTTCCTCCCACATCCAGCATTCTTTTTTTCTTGCTTGCTCAACACTATGGAACTCAATCATAATAACATATTAATGACTAATACCAAAAGAAATCTCTGCATTATGCAGTAACCTACAGGTTCCCTTGAGTTCAGTCCAGGTTTTCAGTTTCCTCCATTCTGCTTAACAACCAAGCAACATTTAACATGAGGAGAAAGAGGAACATAGAACCATAAGGACTTATTTCCAAGGTCATCAGTGAAGGAGCTGACACCAGAAATGATAGCTTTCAAGCAGTCACTACTGTTTGTCTCCTGACTAGTACTCAGTTGAATGGCAACTTATCTATTTTAGAATACTTTGCCCTTTGAGAATTAAGAGGGTCCTAGGAATAAACTTCCCTTTCTAGATCATTATTCCAATAGAAAGTTCCTTTTTATATCTAAATTTTTGATATGTTATAATGATAATCATGTTTATTTTTGTAGGCTTTTTTCTAAAAGTTACAATTATGTGATACTATACTGAGATTCTTTGTATATAATCCTAATTTGTTGATTAGGTGTTATATGGAAGAACATAGAGTTGAAACATAGGGGTTTAAAAAGAAATATTTGAGGCTCAGTAAACTAAAGGGTAAATCATAAGATACATTTTATGAGAGGAAAATGATTTCATATTAAATTAAGGCTATAAGCATGAACATTAAGGTGAAACCATTGAAGCAAAATTCATTAACAAGAAGGAAAACATCACGGGATAATTTATAGTTAAAGTACAGAAGGAAAGTCATATGTGTTCTATTGTGGTTTATGTTTAAGGGAGCACAGAAGGTTAAAGCTTATGGCACAGAAGAAATAATGCAAACTTTTGAACCAGAAAACATTTCAGATTCACTTCTTATGTTCAGGATAATTATTCTCTTTCAGTCTGGTCACTTTACCTAGTAGCCTCATCAATATTTATTTTTAATATTAATTTTTTTTAAAAGTACTTAAAATTACATCTCACGGTAATGCTCATTATGGGGGGATGTAAAATGGTACAACCACTTGGGGCAACAGTTTATCAGTTTCATATAAGCTAAATACACTCATCATATGACTCAGCAGTCCTGTTCCTTGATATGTAAGCTAAAGTTGAAAATTATATCTAGTTACAAACCTGCATACAGATTCTTATAGCTGCTTTATGCATCATTGCTAAAACTTGAAAGCAACCAAGCTGCACTTCAGTAAGTGAATAAATAAATTGCATTCCACAAACAATGGAATATTATCTAAATGCCAAAAAATAAGACTATCAAGTCAATAAAGACATAGAGGAAATGTAAATGCATCTTACTAAATGAAAGTAGCCAATCCAAGATGGCTACATACTGTTTGATTTCAACTATAGGACATTCCGGAAAAAGCAAATCTATGGAGACAATAAAGTATATATGCTTGCTGGGAGTAGAAAGGGATGGAGAAATAAACATGCAGAGCACAGATTTTGATGACTGTTGCAACAGGACCATGCTGAGAGAGACAAGAATGCTGGAGCAACTTATGCAGGACAGGATACTGTTCCAGAGGAAAGAGTTCCTTTGCTATTTGTCGGCTGCTCTCACAGACCAGACTGGCCTCTTGCTGTAAAATGAAAAACACCTTATTTTACTACCTTATCTGTTCCCTGAAAACTGGAGACAGAATGGGCATAAATACCTCTAAAGAGTGGTAAGCGTTGCCATTCCTCCAATGTTTACCTAAGAAGACATTCCTTAAAGAGATAGCAGTCATTTTGTGAGTCATCCCCCTGCCCCCAATTACCTTGCAAAAACCAATAAAGTTAACCTGTTAACCAGTTTTATTACACCTTCATAATTTTGCTTCCCTTTAAAATTCATCATGAATTGTGCTCTGTTCTTTATAAATACCCCTTTCTTTAAAGGTTGCCTGGTTCATTACTTCCAGCTGATCTTAGCTGCCAGCGGCTAAACCATCTCTCTGGTCCATCCTTTATTTGTAACCTGCATTCAGCTCTCAACAACTATTTGCCTAGGAGAGCTGGATAAGTGTGATCACAGGTTTTGAGGAACTTTAGGGTATAAATTTTTAATGGGGAACAAGTGGGGACTTGTTGATCAAGCTAAGTCTTGTGTAGTCAATGATGCTAATGAACTCTTTGTTAATGAGCTCTTCTTAGAGCTCTTCCCAGGCCACCTGGGACCATAACCATACAGTTATATCAACAACTGCCTAGATGTTCCCAGGTCTGCTCATGACATAGACTGTCATGTGGGAATACTAGACTATGTACGTTTAGGTCACATGTACCATAACATAGTCACAGATGGCAACTCTGTAGAAGGCTACAAAAATCGACATATGTCATTAATAAACATATATGATACATGCCATACATTTGTCCAACCCCATAGAATGTACAATATTAAGACTATGGGTATTGAGTAATAATGATTCATCAGTGCAGGTTCATCAGTGGTAACAGTATCATCTGGTATAGGACAGTGGGAGATTGTACACCATGGTGGGAGAGAGAACAATAGGGATTCTATAACTTTCTGCTCAATTTTGCTATGAAACAAAACCTTCTCTTTAAACAGCCTACTTTAGGAAATACATTGCATGGAAGAGACTTGAGGAAAATTCCAACTTTGGCTTTTTCTAAGACAAAGTAACTTAGACAGAACTGTGTTCAACTAAGAAATTGCATTGATTGCAAAGAGGTAGGTTTCTAGTTGTTTTTGATCCATTTATTTTGATGTGTACAAGGTATTAAAATATTTTAACATTTACCAAGTTCATATAATTATCAGAAAAGTCATATTGTTGAAAAACAAATAATTGGCATACAGGGAAGGGCCAGACTAAACTTTAGTCTTGATTAAGTTCTTTGTTCAAATAACAATAAACATCCTTTCAAATAAACATGACAAGATCCACCCAGCCCAGGCAGCTGCTTTCTCTATCATGCAGCTGTGCTGAAATCTGGGTTATAGGAATGTCTTAAAACTGTATTATAGTCTATGAAAAATAAACTAGAGTTGGAGAAACTACACTGATTTCCAACATGGAAAAAAAAGTATCTTGCCTTCGCACATAATGAATCAAGTACATATTAATTTTTTCAGAATAAAAAATCCCTCCAATATTGTTTCAGAATTGTTAAAAGGAAGCTTATCAATGAATATGCTTAAGTAAACAGGATGTAAGTCAGCATGTGTTCAAATACCTATATAAGTCAGAGGTGCATGAGACTACAGAAGAGATATGTATGATGATAGGATTGGATATATGATATAATCATTTCCCTCAAGTTCAAGTTCTTAGCCAGAGTAAATCAGATTACCCATTATTCAGACAGGTTACTCCAGCCCAATTAGAAAATGCAGTGCGGTAGGAGTACAAATGTCAAGAACAGCCTCCACAAAATAGGAAGAATTCTTAAACCATTTTAGTTTTTTTAAATTTATTTATGTAGAAATTTCCATCATTGCAATCCCAGGGTTTCCCTCCTGCCCATAGTTGTGTGCTTCAATTTGGTGCTTAGCATGCTTTGTCTTTTTCTCATGGCTTTTATTTTTTCACTATATCCCATATATTAGTGAAACCATTTGACTTCTGTCTTTCTCTTTTTGACTTGCTTCTGCTAGTATGATTTCTTCTAAGTATATCCACATTGTCATAAAGTCGTCAAATTTGTCACTCTTAATTGATGAGTAATATTCCGTCGTGTATATATGCCACATTTTTTTCATCCAGTCATCTGTTTTGGGGCACTTCGGTTGCTTTCATGTCCTTGCAATTATAAATAGTGCTGCAGTAAACATCCGTGCACAGGTGTCCCTTTGTACCCACATTGAGGTCTCCTTTGGATAGATACCCAAAAGAGCAATAGCTGGGTCAAATGGTAATTTCATTAATTTGAGCATCCTCTACATAGCTTTCCATAGTGGTTGGACCAGTTTACATTCCCACCAGCGGTATAAGAGTGTTCCTTTCTCTCCACAACCTTGCCATCACTTGTTGCCTTTGGATATGGGCCATTCATTTTTTTGTTTTTTTTTTTTCTTTTTAGGCTAGGTCTCGCTGTTTTTGCCTGTGCAACTGCAGGTTCCTGTTGTCCATGGTACCACAGACTCAAGAAATTCCCAGTCTCAGCTTCCCAGGTAGCTGGGCTTACAGGCCTGCACCACCACACCCAGCTATTTTGGGGGGACTAAGTCTCACTACATTGTCCTGAGCAGGACTCAAACCACAATCCCTAACCCCAGCCACTTTATAGGCTGATTCTTAGAGGCACGAGCCACCATGCCCAGCTGATGTGAACCATTCTTACTGGTGTAAGGCAGTATCTCATTGCAGTTTTGATTTGCATTTCCCTTATTGCTAGTGATGTTGAGCAATTGATCATGTGCCTGTTGGCCATTTGTATTTCCTCTTTGGAGAAGTATCTTTTTACTTTTCCCCATTTTTTGACTGGGCTTCTTGTTTTGCTTTTGTTTAGTTGTGTGAGTTCTTGTGGATCTTTGTTATTAAACCCTTATCACTCTTGTGGAGGGAAAAATTTTTCCCATTCAGTTGGGCTTCTTTTTGTTTTTTCTGTTGTCTCTTTTGCTGCACAGAAGTTTTTTAGTTTGATGTAGTCCCATCTGTTTGTGTTTTTCTTCATTTTTTTGCCATTTGTAGATGTGTCCAGAAAGGGATTTCTGAAGTGTAATTCATGGAGGGTTTGCCCAAGTTTTCCTCTATATATGTTACAGTTTCATATCTGACATCCAAGTCTTTTATCCATTTTGAATTGATTTTTGTACAGGGTGTGAGGGAGTTGTCTTGATCTATCTTTTTGCATGTCTTAGTTCAATTTTCCCAGCACCATTTATTGAAGAGGCTGTCTCTGTTCCAATGTAAGTTTTTCACTCTTTTGCCAAGGATTCATTGACTATAGATGTGTGGTTTTATTTCCAGGCACTCAATTCTGTTCCACTGGTCTGATTGTCTGTTTAACCAGTACCAAGCTGTTTTAATTATTATGACTTTGTAGTATAGTTTGAAGATTGGAATTGTTATACCTCCGTTCTCTTTTTTTCTGGTCAGGATGCTTTTTGATATTCGAGATCTTTTGTTATTCCATATGAATTTTACAAATTTTTGTTCTATCTCTTTTAAAAATGTCATTGGAATTTTTATCAGGATTGCATTGAGTTTGTAGATTGCCATTGGTAGGATGGCCATTTTGATGATATTAATTCTTCCAATCCATAAGCAGGGAATGTCTTTACATTTCCTTATGTCTTCTTCTATCTCTTTTAGCAGTGTTCTAAAGTTTTCTTTGTAGAGTTCTTTCACATGTTTTGTTAGGTTTATTCCCAAGTGCTTAATTTTTTTTGGTGTGATGGTAAATGGGATGGTTTTTCTGATTTCTTCTTCTTCTTCTTGGTTTTTTGCATATAGGAAAGCCACGAAATTCTGTGTGTTGGTTTTGTATCCAGCTACCTTACTGAACTGGTTTGTTATTTCAAACAATTTTTCTGTGGCTTCAGTTCCTCTTTACCAATTTATATACCTTTTATGTCTTTCTCTTTTCCTTATTGCCCTACATAGCACTTCCCATATGATGTTAAAGAGTAATAGGGAGAGTGGGCATCCTTGCTTGGTTCCAGATCTTAATTGGAATGATTTTAGTTTTTCCCCATTTAGGATGATGTTTGTCATAGGTTTGTCAGAGATGGCTTTTCTTATGTTGAGGTATGATCCTTTAATCCCCAATTTTTCAAGGGCTTTTATCATGAATGGATGCTGGACTTTATCGAATGCTTTCTCTGTATCTATTCATATAATCATGTGGTTTTTGTTTTTCTCTTTGTTGATGTGGTGTATTATGTTAATTGATTTCTGGATGTTGAACCATCCTTGTGCCCCAGGAATAAATCCCATGTGGTCAAGGTGAATAATGCTTTTTATGTATAATTAGATTCAATTTGCCAGGATTTTGTTTAAAAATTTTATTCATTAAGGAAACCGGTCTATAGTTTTCTTTCTTGGTGCTGTCCTTATTTGGTTTTGGTATGAGTGTGATGTTTACCTCATAAAATAAGTTTGGCAGTTTTCCTTCTTTCTCAATTTTTTGGAAAAGCTTTAGTAGTGCAGACATTATTTCATCTGTGAATATCTGGTAGAATTCATTTGTAAAGCCATCAGGTCCTGGGCTCTTGTTTTTAGGTAGAGCTTTGATGACTGCTTCAATTTCGCTGCTTATGATTGGTTTATTTCAGGTCTCTGAATTTTCCTTGTTCAATTTTGGAGAGTTCTATCTTTCTAAGAATCTGTCCATCTCTTCCAGGTTGTTTATTTCCATATAGTTGTTCATAGTAATCTCTTATTATCCTTTGGATTTCTTTTGTGTCTGTTGTAATTTCTCCTCTTACATTTGTGATTCTGTTTATTTTAATTTTCTCTCTTCTTTCCCTTGTGAGCTTTGCAAGGATTTACAATTTTACTTATTTTTTCAAAGAACCAGCTTTTGGTTTTGTTAAGCTTTTGGGTAGTCTTTTTGGTTTCTTGGTCATTTATTTCTTCTTTTATTTTTGTTATTTCTTGTCTTCTGCTGGGTTTTGGGTTTTTTTGCTGCTTTTTTTCTAATTTTTCTAGTTGGTAGATTAGGTTGTTTTTTTGGTTAATTTCTTGTTTTTTGATATGGGCCTGTATTGCTATGAACCTTCCTCTTGTATATGCTTTTGCTGCATCCCAGACATTTTGGAATGTTGTGTCTTCTTTGTTGTTTGTTTTGAAGTAAGTTTTAATTTCTTCTTATATTTCTTCCATTACCCATTCTTCACTTAGTAGCATGTTGTTCAGTCTCCAAGTGTTAGGTGTTCTTCTTGCTTTCATTTCATTGTTGATTTCTAGTGATATTTTATGGTCTGAAAAAATGTTGGTATTATTTTAATCTTTGTGTATTTATTCATGTTTGCTTTGTGGCCTAGTATGTGGTCAGTTTTAGAGAATGATCCATGTGCATTTGAGAAGGTGTATTCTTTACTTTGTGGGTATAGTGACCTGTAGGTACCTATTAGGTCCATTTTGTCTAGGTCTTCTTTAAAAGGCTTTTGTGTCCTTGTGTAGCTTTTGTTTATTTGATCTGTCCTTTGATTGAAGAGTTAGCTCATTGAAATTTGGAGTAATTATTGACATTTGGGATTCTAACAATGGGTTTCTGGTGGTCACTTGGGGTTCTGTTTTAGTTTCTTCTTTTCTTTTGTTATTCGTTCTTTTTATTCTTCTGTGCATTTTGGTCTTAGGGCTTGTTGTAGGAGTTCATAGAGTGGGGGTTTTGTGGTAGCAAATATCTGGAGGCTTTTTTTGTCTGAGAAGTTTCTAATTTTTCCTTCATTAAAAAAAAGGACAGTTTTGCTGAGTAGAGTGTTCGTGGTTGGCACTTTTTGTCTTGGAGTGTTTTGAAGATGTGGCCCCATTCTCTCCTTGTTTGGAGTGTCCTCCTGAGAAATCTGAGGTCTGTCTAACCAGTTTTACTTTGTAGGTTATGTTTCCTATCTCTTGTTAATCTCATAATTTTTTCTTTATCTTTAAGTCTTGAAAGTTTTACTACAATGTGTCTTGCTGTGTTTCTTCTTTCATTAAAGTGGTTTGGTGTCATTTTTGCTTCCTGTATGTCTATTTTCATTTCTTTCTTCAGGTTTAGGAAATTCTCCTCCATTATTTCATTGAAAACTCTTTCAGATCCTATGTCTTTCTCTTTTCCATCTGAGATTCCAATTACTCTTATATTTGTTTTCTTTAGGGTATCTGACAGATCTGATTTTTTCTTCTGTCTTCTTACTTTATTTTTCTCTCTCTTTCTCTTTCTTCATCCTCTCTGCTTCTGTATCCTCTAGTGTGCTGATTCATTCTTCTCTTTCTTCTAATCTGCTTTTCCGGCTTTCCCCTGCATTTTTGAGCTCTTCTATTGCTCCTTTATACACTGTATATCCTGCATCTTCTTATTTAGGGTTTCAATTTCATTTTTCTGTTCATCAATGATATTGCTCATTTTGCTGCATTCTTTTCTATAATTTTCTCCTACTTATTTTAGTTCATTGAAAGCTTCTACTTTCTTGCTTTCCCTTTTCCCCCCTCTCCCTTGGTCTCTTTGAATGCTTTTGTCACGTTGACTCTGAATTCTTTGTCCAACATATGAAGCATTTCTTCCATGTCATCCATGTTGGTTTCTGCAGATTGTTTATCCTTTGGTGAATTATTTTTCTTAGGGCTTGCTTGAGTATTTGTATTCTTCCTCAGTCCTGAGTCCTGTGTTTTTCTTTCAGACTTGCTCTTCATATTGAGTGACTACTGCTCTAGCATTAAATGGCATGTTGAAGCCTATCTAGTTGTGGTTAATTCTGCCTTTGCGCTTTTGCTGCTGTGGTAATTATATCTTGTTTCCATTGGTATTTTGGGGGAGACAAGTACCTTTTCAAAGAGTGGATTTGGTGATTAGATGATTTTTCTATTTTTTATTAAATAATTTATTTATATATAAATTTCTTATTCTTGTAATCACTGAGGTTCACCCCCCACCTCCTCCCTGACTGTTCCCACCCTCTCCCACCCCACCCTTGAGTTGTGTATTTCAATTTGGTTGTTTACTTGTTTTGACTTTTCCTCATGGCTTTTTGTTTATTTTTCCTATGTCCCATATAATAGTGAAACCATTTGGTTTCTGTCTTTTTCTTTTTTTTTTAAATTTGCATATATATGCATATCTATATTTATTATGTTGTTGTTCCATTATTGTGTATCCCTGGGCTTTCCCACTTCACTAACACTTGTTAACCATCCTAATCTTTTGTGCTCTTCACCTCCCCCACTTTCTTCCCCCTCCTCCTCTCTCACTCCATTGTTTAGTCCCATTGGTTGTTTTCATTCTTTCTTATTCATTTGTTTGTTTTTCCCTATATCTATCATATAAGTGAGACCATCCTGAACTTCTCTTTTTCTTTTTGACTTATTTCTTCTAATATGAGTCTTTCTACTTCCATCCATGTTGCTGCAAATGACAAGTGTTTGTCCTCCTTGATTGATGTGTGGTAGTCCATTGTGTATATGTACCACATTTTTTTTATCCAATCATCTGTTTGGGGGCATTTGGTTTGTTTCCAGATCTTGGCAATTGTAAACAGAGCTGCAATGAACATGAGCATACAGGTGTCCTTTTGAATTAATGTTTTCATGTCCTCTGGGTAGATTCCTAGTAGTGGGATTGCTGGGTCAAATGGTAAGTCCACTTTCAATTGTTTGAGGGTCCTCCACACAGTCTTCCATAGTGGTTGGACCAGTGATGATTTTTCTATAGTATTGTCTGTCTTTTTTTGTTGTTTCTCCTCTTTTAGATTGATGGGACTTAAATATTTTTTTAGTGCTTCCAAGCATCTAGGGCTTGTTGTATAAACCTTTTTGACTGGGGTGTCTTGATGCTCTTGGGTAGTGTCTTTGTTTCTCTAATCTGCACAATATTGGTGCTTCTGGGCTGCTGCGGTGGGAGCTCTTCACTGCCAAGTTTTCTTTCCCTGGGCCAGTAAAACTCAGTCCACACCTAGCCTGAATAGCAGGGGCCCACTGCAAATGCTCGCTGCCCCACCCTATCTCCCAGGTGCATTACCTTGGCAACTGGAAGTAGTCCTGTGCTGGCTGGAGCCCTCACCTGAGCCCCACCGGCTTCTGGGGTGCGAGCTCTTCGCCACCACGCTGTCTTTCTCTGGGCCAGTAAAACTCAGTCCACATCTCTGTCTGACCCCCACTGGGCTGTTGGGGGTCCAAGCTCTTTGCCACCAAATTGTCTTTCCCTGGGCCAGTAAAACTGAGTTCCTTTTTAGATTTAAAACAAACATATCTTGGTGTACCTAATAGGAACAAGTGAACAAAACAAGTGAACAAGAGAAGAACAAATTCCTCTCTACTGTGAGGGAAAAAAAAGGGAATAACTATAACATTTTTTTCAGATAATTGCAGTAGAATTTTTCCTAACATCTTTCTTTCCTTTTCCATCGACCAACTCTCTCTCTCTCTATATATATATATATAAAATTTTTTTAATTTAAAAGCAAACACTATGTTATAAAAGGACATCTGAAAAAACTGAGTATCTTAACATCACTTTATCATTTTTCAGCTTGGACTAAAAGATTTAAGTAATTGGATTATATGACATGCATATGAGCAGTAAATATCTACTTTAAATAAAAGTTGACTGCAATGAACAGTCAAAAACTAATTACAATTTTAGGCGTTTTAACTAAAATATATAGGTATACATTTATTTGCCAAACTTCATCTATCAGGAAAATTATCATAATATCATGTTCAAACTGCCAAACAGTGTTAGGGCAGAAAAGAACACAAAGTCCCTTGACCAACAGTTTAAATGAAAATACTTTCTGGATTAAAATAATCCCTCCAAACTAAATTATCTCATTTATGCTTAATTAGGAGCAAGTACAGAATATTTTTCATCAACATTCAAAGTATCAACTTAGTATTCATAGAAATAATTATCACTCAAATATCTATTTCATTTATTTTTATGGTATCTGAAAAGATTATATAATAAACATGTATTGTGAAATAAAATGTAATTATATAATCAGATTTTGCAACAATTTAATTGATGGTATCAGAAATACTAGAAAGTAGTATTTCTTTCTAGCTTACTTTCTAGCTGTGCTAGAAAATAGCCTACAGTTATGTGAACAACAGGCTTTGTGTGTTGTAAATTTTAGATATTTTTTGAGAGGGGACTTCAATCCTGAAAGTCAGTGACTGAAATTTAACTGAAAGTGCTTCTATCAAATCACTTAAAAGTTTGAATTATCCCTTTGAGAAAACAGCCCTAATTAATAACTTTCCCAAACATAGTTCCAGATCCACATCAGTGGTTGTCTCCAAAAGCTTATTTTTTCAGAAATCATGTGTTTGTGTAGCATGTTGTAGGTTGGCTATGAGTGCACAAATAATTGTTTTATTTGACAATATAAAAATATACCTGTGAAAGCCCTAAGTAAATCAACAGTTAATTTTTTTTATAATTAATTTTTTTATTTATATATAAATTTCACAACTTTGTAATCTCAAGGGTTTGTCCCCCCCTCCCTCCCCTCCCTTCCCCCCCTTTCCCTCCTGTTCATAGTTGTGCATTTCATTTTGGTGCTTAGCTTGTTTTGAGTTTCCTCAAGGCTTTTATTTATTTTTTTTTCACTATATCCCTTATATTAGCAAAACCATTTGGTTTCTGCCTTTTTCTTTATGGCTTGTTTCTGCTAAT
>PVHY01027816.1:0-15853 GCA_004024945.1 Uropsilus gracilis | reverse complement strand
CAAAACTTCCATTTTTTTGTAGTAGCTTTATTGAGCTATCCTCATTCACATATCATACAATTTACCCATTTAAAGTGTATGATCCATCTCACTCATGAAAAACTGAGCAAGACAAATAAAGGATGATGCACAACTCTGTCATAAAAACAGTGACCCACCTGCACACACAACACATACGAGTCTCAAGAGTTCTGCCACATGAAAGAAGCCAGGGAGGAGGATGAACTGCATGATTCCACTGATACAAAATTCCAAGAAAAGTAAATGCACCTACAGAACAGAAGGCAGACCAGGGGCAACTGGAGGGTGGCAGCTGGGAGTTGGAATAAAAGGAAGCATAAGGAAACTTGTGGGGTGATGGAAATGTTCATTGTCCTGATTAGTGGTGATGGGTTTAGGGATCTGTGTATATGTAACATTCATCAGCTGTACACATTAAATGAATGCTATTTATTGCAAAAAAAATAAAAATAAAATAAAGTGTATAATCCAGTAGTTTTTAAGTATTATGATACTTAATTTGATTTGTCAACCTGGCTGGGCTAAGAGACACCCGGACAGTGGTTAAAGTAATATTTTAAGATGTGTCCGTGAGGGTGTTTCTGTAAGCTTGGCATTTGAGTTAGTAGAATGAGTAAAGAAGATCTCCCTCATCAATGCCAGTCGTCAGCATTCAATCCATCTAGGGCCCAGGCTGGGCACGGTGGCTCCTGCCTGTAAATTTCAATCTATGAAGCGGCCGGGGCCAGGGATCATGGTTCGAGTCCCGCCTGGGGCCCGTAGTGAGACCTAGTTCCAAAAAAAAAAAAATAGCTGGGCATGGTAGTGCGTGCCTGTAATCCCAGTTACCTGGGAAGCTGAGGCTGGGGATTGCTTGAGTCTGTGGTACCCCGGGCAACAAGAGCCTGCGGTTCCACGGGCAAAAATAGCAAGACCTAGTCTAAAAACAAACAAACAAACAAACAAAACAAAAACAATTCATCTAGGACCCAAATAGAACAAGAAGGCAGTGGAAGGGCGATTTCTTGCTTATGTGTGATCCCCTCTCCCCGCTGCCCTGCACCTGGGCTCTCCCAGTTCTCAGCCCTCTGGACTTGGTCCAGAACTCACACTACTGACTTTTCTACCTCTCCAGTTTACAGGCCACACAAAAATATATTTCCATTTACCTTCCCCTCCTGTGTTTTGTGCTTTTCTTGTTATATTTTTTGCTACTACATGCATTATAAATCCCCAATAATGTCTTTTAAATTTTAATTGTCAATTGAGTTTATTATTATTATTATTTTGAGTCTAGGTCTCACTATTTTTGCCCGTGGAACCGCAGGTTCACGTTGCCCGTGATACTCAAGCAATCCCCAGCCTCAGCCTCCCAGGTCCTTGGGATTACAGGCGTGCGCCACCACGTCCAGCTATATTTTGGGAGTAGGTCTCGCTATGTTCCCCAGGACTCGAACCGCAATCCCCAGTCCCAGCTGCAACTCCATAAGCTGTCGTTTACAAACGCGCCACAGTGCCTGGCTTGACTTAATATTATTTTCCAGTTTTACTGAGGTCTAAAATTCACAAAATTGAGATATTACCAATTGCATTTTAAGTCATTTAATACAAGAAAGAACATAGTATTTTATCCTTACCCATATTTTATGATTCCCAGTTAGCTTTGTTCCTTACTGCAGATTCTCACTTTCATATGCTATTCCTTTTATCCTGAAGAATTCCTTTATTTCTTGTAGTGTGGGTCTGCTGGTGGCAGATTTTGATCTTTGAAAAGTCCTTTAATTAGCTTTGTATTTAAAATACATTTAAAAAAACTGGTTGCAGAAGTGTAAGTTGAAAGTTTTTCTTTACTTCTGCACTTAAAATTGATGTCTCAATGTCTCCTGGCCAGATTGTTTCTGATGAGAAGATAGGTGTCACTCCCATCCTTGGGTCCTTGTGTCTTGTGGATCTCCACCCCCTTCCTTATCTCAATCATTGCTTTATCTTTGTTTAATTAGAGCTTTGAAGGATCTGTAATTTTGCTTTGCTTGCAAGTCAGTAAGTTACCATGTCTCAGTTCATAGGTTCCAGCAGAGAGGGGAGACAGTGCCTGACTCACAGAAATAGAGTAACATCGCAGCCTAGACTCAACCACCTCACTTCCCACAGGGTCACATTGATGAAAATGAAGAGTAGAAAAAATGTGGGTGCTCGCTTCGGCAGCACATATACTAGAATTGGAACGATACAGAGAAGATTAGCATGGCCCCTGCACAAGGATGACACGCAAATTCGTGAAGCATTCCATATTTTTACAGTTCAGAAATCCCTTTCTAAAACATCTACAGAAGGCAAAAAAATGAAGGAAAACATAAACAGATGGGACTACATCAAACTAAAAAGCTTCTGTCCAGCAAAAGAGACAACAGAAAAAACTAAAAGATGTCCAACCGAATGGGAAAAAAATCTTTGCCCTCCACATGAGTGACAAGGGTTTAATAACGAAGATCCACAAGGAACTCACACAACTAAACAAAAGCAAAACAAAAAGCCCAATCAAAAAATGGGGAGAAGAACTAAAAAGACACTTCTTCAAAGAGGAAATACAAATGGCCAACAGGCACATGAAAAATTGCTCAATGTCACTAATAATAAGAGAAATGCAAATCAAAACCACAATGAGATACCACCTTACACCAGTAAGAATAGCCCACATCCAAAGAACGGACAACAAGAATCGCTGGCGAGCATGTGGAGAGAAAGGAACACAACTGCACTGCTGGTGGGAATGTAAACTAGTCCAACCACTATGGAAAGCTGTATGGAGGACCCTCAAGTTAATGAAAATGGAATTACCATTTGACCCAGCAATTGCTCTCTTGGGAATCTACCCAAAAGAGACCTCAGTGTGGGTACAAAGGGACACTTGTGCTTGGATGTTTACTGCAGCACTATTTATAATTGCAAGGTCATGGAAGCAACCTAAGTGCCCCAAAACAGATGACTGGATGAAAAAAATGTGGTACATATACACAATGGAATACTACTCACCAATTAAAAATGACAAATTTGATGATTTTATAACAACATGGATGTACTTAGAAGGAATCATATTAGCAGGAGAAAGTCAAGAATAAAAAGACAGAAACAAGTCAAGAAGAAAAAGACAGAAACCAAATGGCTTCACTAATATATGGGATACAGTGAAAACATAAACAAGACTCGAGGAAAAGTCAAAACAAGCTAAGCACCAAACTGAAAAGCACAACTTTGAGCAGGAGGGAAAGGGGTTGGGGGGAATGGAGGGGAGGGGGAGTAAACCCCGGGGATTACAATGTTGTGAAATTTATATATAAATAAAAATTAAAAATTAAAAGAAAAAGAAAAAAGAAAAAATGTGGGTAGAGGGTCTCACAAGAACAAAACCACAGGTAGTGGGGTGGCTTATTATCCAGTTCTTAAGCTGGCTATGGAATTTTCCATGAATTGAGGTAGGGGCAGGGAAAAAAATATCAGTTACAGAAAACCAATGCAACTAGATCCCAAAGAGATAAAATTCCACAAAGGATGAACCCTCCCACCCCCTTAAAGGAACTATTTAAGAAAATCCCTTGTTCTGGCAAAATGCAGCTCCCTGCTTTTCTTGTTTAGTAGGCACATCTTGTTTTCTTTTTCCTAGTAAACCTGTGCTTTTAAAAGTCAGCCTTTGCCTGTTTGTGTATATGCAAACATCTATTTTCCTTAATAAACGTATCATACACCACTGAATGGAAAACTCTGCCAAAACTCAGAGGAAGCCAAGAACCCCGCTCACTGAATGCCAACATCTGAAATTTACCTATATAAGGAAGGTCAGTTTTTGCCTGCATAGACAGCAAATCATGTTACATAGCACAAGAACACCAATAAATTGAAGGTCCTGATCCTATCCTGGGGAAACTGATAACCCTGACCACCTCCACTTTGTTTTTTGTTTTTTGGGTTTTTTTGAGACTAGGTTTCGCTATTTTTGCCCATGGAACCGCAGGCTCTCATTGTCCAGAGTACCACAAACTCAAGCAATCCCCAGCCTCAGCTTCCCAAATAGCTGGGATTATAGGCCCACGCCACCACGCCCAGCTATTTTTGGAACTAGGGCTGGCTACGGGCCCCAGGCAGGACTCGAACCGCAATCCCTAGCCCCAACCACATCATAGGCTGAAGCTTACAGGCACAAGCCACCATGCCGGGCCCCACCTCCTCTTTGGAGTGAAAAAGACTGAGGGGTCTCTTCAATCCAGAGTAATAAAAATAGAGGTGCTTCCCTTCCCTGGAACAAATTATCTATATTCCGTTGGTTAAATTAAAAAAAAAAAAAAGTAATCATATTTCTGCTGAAATTTCCCCTCTTCACCCATTATATCTTTTTTTTTTTTTTTGCTGTAGGTTCTCCAACATCTTTATCATTTTTTCTTTTTGTTATTAACTTTTATATGGATAATTCTTTTTTGTTCTCTAGTTCCAATATCTTATTTATCTGCAGGTGCAATATTGTAATATAATAAAGGTAGATATTTGGTCTTTGAAAACTATTTCTAACTAGTAACCAGTTCCTATCTGAGCTTTCAAAAAGTTTTTTAATAGTCTGACAGGAGAATCTTTTGTTATCATATTTGGTTTTTGTCCCATTTCTGAAATAACTCTGCAGCAATAAAGGTGAAAGGAACATCTTTTATTATTCATAAAAATTCATTTAATCAATGTCCAATTTATTTGAATGAGGTGACTTTTGGAGATCTCTTACTAGGAACTGGTTACCAGGGGAACAATCATGTGATTTAGAGGGTTGGAGGGTTTTTTTAATATTAAATACTTTATTTATATATAAATTTCACATCTTTGTGATCTCTGGGTTCACTCCCCCCGTGACCATTCCCACTCTGTCACTTTTGTACTTTTATTTGGTTGTTGGCTTGTTTTGACTTTTTTTTCATGCCTTTTTTTCTTTCCCATGTCCCATAAAATAGTGAAACCATTTGGTTTCCGTCTTTTTCTTTTTGACTTGTTTCTGCTAATATGAATTCTTCTAAGTCCATCCATGCTATCATAAAATTGTCCAATTTGTCATTTTTAATTGATGAGTAATATTTCATCGTGTATCTATACATCTTTTTCATTCAGTCATCTGTTTTCGGACATTTTGGTTGCTTCCGTGTCCTTGCAATTATAAATAGTGCTGCAATAAACATCCAGCACAGGAGTCCCTTTGTAAAAGCATTAAGGTCTCCTTAGGGTAGATTCCCAAGACAGCAATTGCTGGGTCATATGGTAGTTCCATTTTCATTAATTTGAGGGCCCAGGTTGGAGGTTTTTGACTGGGGGAGAATTGGACTGGAAATTGAGTTTAATCACTGATGGCCAGTGATTTAACTAATCATTTCTGCACAATGGAACCTCCATAAACTCTAAATGATATGGCTAGGAGAAATTCTGGGTTGGTGAACACACTCAAATGCCAGGATGGAATGGGTGAAGAGAATCTCTGTACCGCTTCTCAACCATTTCCCATGTTATCTCTTTCATTTGGTTGTTCCTGAATTAAATCCTTTATAATAAACTCTAATAGTAAAGTGTATTCCTACGTTCTGTAAGCTATTCTAGCAACTTACTGAGCCTGAAGAGAGGGTCCTGGGAATTTCAGATTTATAGTTCGTGGATCAGAAGTACAGGTGACAACCTGGAATTTGTGACATCTAAAAGTAAGGACAGTCTCAGGAGACTGAGTCCTTAACCTGTGGAATCTCTGGTTCGTTCTCCTGATTCGTGGTACCTATCAGTGACTGTCAGCCAACTTGTGTACAACAGGTGTCAAACTAGAGTGAATAAACTGTTACAGGATTACTGACCCATCATCAGGTCACCAACAGCAGCATGGGCGATGATGAATATCTCTGGGTCCTGACATGTGACCCCTGTTAGGCTACCTAACCTCTGTGTACCTCAGCTTCCTTGTTATGTGGAAAGGTGCTACCTTAAATGAGGATTAAATGTGTTAAGACAGGTAGAGAGCTTATTGCCTGGCACAAGGTTAACACCCAATATATCACAGCTGTTGTCATTTGGACGGAGCTTGATCAGCTCCATTTTAAGCAGCATCAAGTATACAGTCTCTTTCTGTCTTGTGACTCACTAGAGGAACTAAAACACTGGTGGCTGTTTGGGAAATACTGAATCCTTTTACTCTGATTTTTTCACATATTGGTCTACTACAGAGATACAGAAATAGAAATTAGATCCCGGGGTTGAAAAATAACAGCCTCTTGCTAACGCCAGCCTATGCTAGCCTATGTCTGAGTACAGGTTTGCTGAAGGACATTCAAGTTTCCAGACTCTTCCTCCGCGCCTCCAAGTTTCACCATAAGTCAAAAGTTGCAGATAGCTTAGATTCTGAACCACACATTTTTTCCCCCTTCTCCCCACGAAATAATTAGCAAACAGCAAATTCATTGGGACTCCGAATTATTTCTTTGCTCTAGGCGAGCACAGGTCTGGGTCTGGCCTCGGATTCCGGTATCTGCCCCCGCGAAATAAACCGGAGGGCTCAGGAGCACCAGCAGCTCAGCTCAGAGGGTGCAGGTCTGGAGGCGCGGCTCGGGGCTTGCAGGAGGCTCCGGCCCTGCCCGCCGGCCCAGCCCGCGCCGCCGCCGTCGGACCAGTCGGACGGCTTCGCCTCCCAGCCCGCCCCGCCCCTCCTTCCCCCTCCCCTCCCCTCCCCGGCCGCCGGGCCCGGGCCGCCGCCCTCCCTCCCGGAAACCCAGCGCCTCCTACGAGCACCGAGCCAGGCGGGCCCAACCTCCGTCGCAGCTGCAGCCCCGAGCCCTCGCCGGACCCGGCCCGAGCTGGGTACCGGGCCATGGGGTGTCCCGGCCTGCGGGAGGCCGGAGCTGGAGCTCGACAGGAAATGACTGGCAGGAGCGCACGGCCCGGCTGGGGGCGCCCACGCCAGCGCCCTAGACAGTGACTCTGAGCCAAGCACTGGACACACAGAGCCGGTAAGCACCTGTGCAGTGGTTTTGGGGAGGGTTTTCTGAGGTCTAGGGGGCCTGGCAAGGAAAAGTGGCAAGAGGTTGCAGGAAGATGGAGGGCAAGTGAGGGTTCCTCAGAATCCAGCCTAATTTGAGTTGTGGAGACTGGGACAGTCAGGGGAAGCTTGGCTGTGCCTCCTGGGTAGTCAGCCTGAGCCTGCGTGCCCCCACAGGCTCTCCTGCTGGACCGGGTAACTTTGGGCTGCAGCACCTCTGGAGAGCAGTCAGCGTCCATAATGTTGTCTAGTGTCTGAGGTGTCAGAGTCAGCCACACCGAGCCTTTACACCTCATCTCCCATTACCTGTGCCTCAGTGGCCTCTGCCAGCCCTTGCCTCCGGCTCTTCCTCCATCCTCCAGGCCAGCCCCTGCTGGATGGGAGTCAGGCTGACCTGACACCCTCAGGAGTGCACTGCCAGGAGAAGAGCCCAGCTCTTCCACACCCCCTGGGATACTGCCCTGCTCCTTGTCCCTTTCTGGGTGTCTCTGGTCAGAAAGCATGGGAGAGAGTCCTGGGAAGGTAAACAGTGTCTGCTCACCTCACAGACTCACATCCCCTCTAGGGCTCCTGCCTGGCTGGAGCCTGGCTTGCCTTTCAGCAGGAGTGTCAGGTGGGGGATATATCTTACTTGTCAAATTTTCCCAGTCCGTCAGATGGATTTTGCTGCCCTGAGTGAGTGGTCAGTGCCCTCACCCAGACCCCCGTGTCCATGGCCTGCCTGTGTAAGTCAGGAGGCCAGCATCAAAGGGGAGACGTGGGCCATTTGGGCTCTTAAACCCCATTAGCCCAGCCCTCCTCAGGCTCAGAGCTGATTGAATGTAATTAGCAACTAATTGCATGTCTGTGAGCCCCTCTACATAGAAACACACCAAGGTCAAGTTTAAGCAGCTGATAGTGATTCATTCTTTTCTACTAGACATCATATTTCCTCTGTGTGAAGGGTGTGAGGAAGAGTGTTCATCAATCATTCGTTTGTTCGTTCATTCATTCACTCATTCATTCACCAAATATTTACTGAGTGTCAAGCACCTGTCAGGCATGTACACACTGGGAATATAACTGTTTTCACATTGTAGGAGAGAGGGAATAAGCAACTAGGCATATGAATCACATTATTTCAGAAAATGATAGTGATGTAAAACAAACAACCCAAACAGGGTGATGTGGTATTTAACAGTGAAATTAGAGACATTGGCTATTAGCTAGAAATGTGTGCAGGTTGTTTTTATTTCTTTTTAAAATAATTTTATGTTTTTTAAATTCGACTGTACATATACATATATATATATTACATCATTGTCTACGCTGAGGTTCTCCCACTACCTTAACACCCGTGAACAATCTCAATCTCTGTGCCCATCCTTCCCCTGATGTTCCCCCCCCTCTTGTTCTATGCTTTAGTTGACAGTTTTAAATTATTCTTGCTTGTTTTCCAGAAATACTGGATAGAGACTATCCAGTATTTCTCTTTTTGTTTCTGGATTATTTCCGCTAACATGATTCCTTCTAGTTCCATCCATATTGCCGCAAATGACATAAGTTTGTCTTTTTGATCGATGAATAGTATTCCATTGTGTACATATACCACAACTTTCTGGCCTATTTGTTTTGGGGCATTTGGGTTATTTCCATATCCTGACTATTGTAAATAGTGCTGCAGTAAACATCTGAGTACAGGTGTCCTTTTGAATTAGAGTTTTTGTAAACTTTGGGTAGATTCCTAGAAGTGGGATTGCTGGATGTAACGGGAGTATTTTCAGTAGTTCAAGGATCCTCCACAGTTTTCCATAGTGGCTGGAACAGTTTACATTCCCACCAACAGTGCAAAAGTGTTCCTTTCTTGCAAACAGACTTTCTAAATGAGGTAGGGGAAATGGCAATAGTTTCAGCCTCCTGAACCCTGGGGGCATAGAATAGACTGTCATCAGCTGCCAGGAGCAGAGTCTTAGGATCAGTGAGCAATGAGTGAGGGGTGAGTCGGCCCCTATCTAATATCCTGTATTTCTTGTCGGATGCAAAGATTTAAGCACCCCCAGACATCATGTATTGTTGATATGTTTGCTCATTTATTCAGCAAATACTGTAGGCGCATATGTACAGGGTCTATTCTAGGATTTATTATTGATTGATTGATTGATTGATTGATTGATTGATTGACTAGGTCTCGCTGTTTTTGCCGGTGGAACCGCAGGCTCTCGTTGCCCAGGGTACCACAGACTCAAGCAATCCCCAGCCTCAGCTTCCCAAGTAGGTGGGATTACAGGCGTGCGCCACCACACCCACCTATTTTTTTGGAACTAGGTCTCACTACGGGCCCCAGGTGGGACTCGAACTGCGATCGCTAGCCCCGGCCGCTTCATAGGGTGAAACTTACAGGCACGAGCCACCGTGCCCGGCCCTATTCTAGGTTTTATTAAGGCAACATTGATGATCAAGAAGGACTTGCCTACTGCAGAGTTTATTTTCTGATGGAGAAAAATGGATGGTAAATAGCAGGAACAGCAATTTCCATGTTGTGATCAGCACAGGCCTTGAAGAAAAGCAAGGCATCTTAAACTTAAGGGTTTGGAAAATGCTGGGTTCATGTCATGGAATGATCAGGATAGGTATGCCAACAAGATGTACTGTGAAGCTGGGCACTGTGGAGCGTGCCTTTAATCACAGTCTATATGAGATGGAGGCTAGGAATTGCTTGAGTCTGTGGGTTTGAGACCCACCCAGGGGTTCAAGACCCACCTGGGGCAACATAGTGAGACCTAGTCTCAAGAAATAGCTGGGTGATGGTGGCACATGCCAATAATCATAGCTACATAGGAGGCTGAGGCTGGGGATCTCTTGAGTCTGTGGTACCCCAGGCAAAATAGCAAGACCTAGTCTCAAAAAAAAAAAAATGCACTGTGAGTAGAGATCTGAATGTAGAAGAGTTAGTCCTGTGACAATGGGGGAAAGAACATTCCAGGCAGAGGTAAAAGCAGGTGCAAAGACCCTGAGGCACAGAGGAGGCATTCCTGGTGTGCTGGGCATTCTGGGCATGGGGTAACATGAAGGACAGTGTGGCTCTGGGAGGTGAAGCAGGGGTGGGACTCTATTGATGACCAGAAGCTTCCAAGAAATCAGACAATACTCCCAGCTGCCATAGAGGAAGGTAGGCAAACTCCCTCATGAACTCTGGATCAGGCTGAGTGGTTCTACCCAGCAGGGGGATGTGGGATCCCCAAGGACAGAAACTATCTCTTGGAATTGGAGAGACAGTACTTGTTTTCCTTACATCCAGCATCCACCAAGACATCGTGGATACCTATAAACAGAGATAAAGTGTTAGGCAGACCGTGAGTATTCCAATTAATTAAGACTCTGGAAACTGGAGAGGGGGAGAAAAAAATGTTGTCTTCTGAAAAAATTCTCATAATATTTCATTCTTAACTAACTTAGGTGGTCTCTTCAGTCAGCTTAAAAGAAAAAGCAGGTGTCTATATGCTAGTTGGCATGCAGTGAGCATGTGCTATCTTCCAAGCCCTCCTTTGAGTACCCTATTTGCAAATGCAAATAATGCTCACAGCAAGTCTGTTCTCTTTCAGATGAGAAATAAGAAAAAGCAAGTTGCCCACTTACATACATCTCATGAGTGAAGAATCAGAACTTATAATCAAGTGGTGTGGTCTCAGAGCTACTTGCTCTGAGTGAGAGAGGTTTTTTTTTTTAATTTAAGCTACACAGTTTATTTCAACCTTCGAACGTATAAATAAAAAAAAATTAGGATACAACAAGATATCAATATGCAAATTAAGATACAGCAAGATATCAATATGACAAATATTTCAAGTTTTAAAACTAAGACAACTTGAAATTTGGATACAATAATAGAAGTAACTAGTGGGGATGTTCTCCACTATCCTAGTTAGGAGATTTTTTTTTTTTAATTTTAAATTTTTTTTTGTGGGAAGAAAGCAAGTAAGAGAGGTTTCTGACTGAGGGCGTATTTGTCCTCAGTGAAGGGGGGCACCCCAATGCCTGACAGCAGAGTGGTTAGGAGATAGTAGGGGTGCGCACAGTTCATTTCTTTTTCTTTTCTTTTTTTTTTTGAGACTAGATCTCACTATTTTTGCCTGTGGAACCGCAGACTCACGTTACCCGGGGTACCACAAACTCAAGCAATCCCCAGCCTCAGGTTCCCAGGTAGCTGGGATTACAGGCGTGCGCCACCACGCCCAGGTATTTTTTGGGACTAAATCTCACTTTGTTGCCCCGAGCAGGACTCGAACTGTGATCCCTGGTCCCCTCCGCTTCATAGGCTGAAGCTTACAGACATGAGCCACCATGCCCAGCATAGTGCGTTTTTTTATTAAGGTATCTATATAGGTTAAAAGTCCCTTAAAGCTTACTTTTTTAAAGATGATACTTACACATGTTCAATTTTCCTGAATGTTAGTTCGAACAGCCTTAAGATTCACAGTGGAAAATCTCCCTCCGTCTCCTGCCTTCTGAAGCAGTTCCTTAAGAACACTTGGAGAGAGAGAAATTCTACTTGTAAATGAGCATATGTGCTTGTATACCTCCCTATTTCTCCCTTATTTAAAAATTGCCCTTGTTTCCTTGTGCTTCATCATCTCAGTATGTTATCAACTTTTCGATCTTGCTGGTTTGTTTTAATCTGTCATTCACCCCCACCCGCCCCCCAAGTGGCACAAGTTATAGTTTTCATGGACATTTCTTTATAGTGAATATTGTGAGCCTCATGTATATTTTAAGCTGTTGGTCTTTCTGTGAACTTTTCAAGTCCTTGGCCTCTGGTTTGAGTCAGATTTTCATCTTGTTTTTTTGTCACTAATTGCCCTCTCATCTCTAGTTCACCTACTGCTGATTCCTGCCTTCCCCTCCCCTTGCAAGCAATCGCCACTCTGATATATGTGTATTGCTCTTGGGATCTGGATGCGTTTTAAAGAAATACATGATGTTCCTTTATATGCTCTTATATTTTTAACTTAAATAAATTGTATTTTGCTAGAAATCACATTTTTAAATGTGATGTGTATGTGTAAAGTTTTAAAAACTTTAGCTGACTGCGCTCTGAAACTTGATTATTACACTGTGTTCCATAGTTGGAATTGTGGAATTATCTTAACAGTTGATTGTTACTGGACTGGTTGAGAAAGATTTGGAGACATGAATTTAAGATCTGGGCCTTCGAGGATGAAGAGAATTTGCTAGGTGGGAAGGAGAATGCTAGATGGTGAAGGGAACAGAACTGGCCAGGAGCACAGGGGACTCCCTTAGCCTGCTAAGATGCAGTTCTGATAGAAGAGTGTGACCCTAGGAGAGGCTGGGTCTCCTGAGGACAAGAGTCAAGAGGTGTTGGGGTTGGGTTGGGTCAGTAAAGACTTCAGGGGCAGGATCTCTGGGAAGAAAAGGAGGGTGCATCGGATGTAAACCTCAGCTGCGTGGCTCTGCAGATGAGAGAGCAGCAGAGTCTTCAGGCACCCAAGTTACGAGGGGTGAAGACTGGTGTCAAGCGTAACTTGGGAAGTTGAGTGGCTGCGATGTCATAGACAGGCCCCCCAGGGAGGACACTTATGGGCACAAGGGCATGCTACCGGTTGTGAGGTCCTCTTTGCCTCTGGCTGTAGGATTTCTGCTGGTGGTCAGCACTCTGGGCAGGAGAAAGACCTGGGAACCTTTAGCAAAAAGGTGGGAAATGAAGATGTGAGACATGTGGGTGAGCTCAGCTCAAGAGAGGAGCAGGCCAGAGAGATCCTGCTGGAACAAAGCCTGGACCCATCATACAGGGCAAAGTGGATGGACAGGCTGAGCCAGCCAAGGAGACATGGCTGCACTTTTGAACTCTGTCATTTGCTGGCTCTGCCCTTTGCTGACTGGATGACCTCAGGGAAGCATCCTCTTGGCATGACTGAGCGGCCACTATAAATAACAACGTCCGTGGAGGGGTGACTGCTTTTTAAAAAATAATTAATTTATTTTTATTCTTTAAATCACAACTTTGGTGAATGATTTTTGGGATAATTCTCCCTCCCTCTGACACCCCCTCCATTCACTCTAACCCCTCTTTGTTTGGTAGTCTGTATTAAGTCCATTAGTCTCTTTCTTTCCTGTGACAGTTCTTTTGTTGGGTGAGGGACTGTGTTCTTGGTTGTTGGGACCAGGCGAGCCTTGCTGGTAGTTTTCAGCGATAACCTTGCATTGTGCAGCCAGTCTATATTTATTTGTGGTCTGTCCATGTTTTCTCATTGCAGGCTGACATCTCCATTCCCTTCTCTGTTGTTCTGCTGTTTCATCTTATTGTTCTGGTGTCAGGTGTAGGGGAGTCTCACCCCCCAGCCAGTGTTGGTGAAAAAGTTTCTCTGTGGATTCAGGCATCTGAATGGCCGTTGTAAATCATCTCCTCTGCCTCAGTTTGCAGCTTTGCTGTGGGGCTGATGTTCCCACTCTTTGCCCAAGGGGGACTGGGGACACATACCCAGCCATCCGGGCCCCGCCCCTATGCAGAGAGTGGAGGGAGGGAATGCCCCATCCACTTCACTCTCACCCCAGCTAATCTGCAGGAGGAAGAAGAACATAAATAACACAAACTCCATCATAGAAGGGGTGAGGGACCAGGTAAAATCCAGCCCACAAGCCTGAGATGGACACAGGAGGTGGACTATTGAGAGAACCAGTACATGTGAGAATGGAGAAACTACAGAAACATGATGTCATGAAGCTCACCAGGTCTGAAAGAGCCAAGATTTCACATCGGAGATGCCTGCTAAGAGAGCAAGGTATCCCTCCCCAACCCATGGGAGATGAGAGGGGTGACTGTTTTTGTGGAGTCTCTCTGTGCTGTGTTGCACTGAGGAAGTAACTTCAGGGCATGAAGGTGTGCAGGTTCTATTCCTGGGAACTCAGAGCCTTTAATACTGTTCCTTCTGAGAGCTGCCAAGCCAGGCTTCCTTCTCCATCACTGTGGGTGCCAGTTGATAGAGCACAGATCAGCTTGTGCTGGCAGAGAGAGAATATCTGAAGCCCAGGGTTTTGTGGCTGTGGGAAGGCTTATGAGTGGGCATCCTTGGAGGAATGCTGACCCCTCTCTGGTGGCTACAGGAGACAATTGCTCCGAGGTTTTTTCCCTCCATCTCATCAAAAATATACCTGTTCCCTGTTTTATGTAATACCAGAACCTTGCTTTCCTGATTCTGTTAAAACTTGAGTTAGTTTATAAGGGAGACCCACAGTTCCTTTTCAAAATAATAAGTGCTTAAAGGTCAGATTGCACTGTAGAAAGTATCTAGCCATTTACATATTTTCATCATGACTTTTGCCAATAACTTTCCACCAATAGTATTTTATTTAATGTTTTTCCTTGAACATACACATTGGGGAATGAAATGTAAAGTACACATTATCTGCTGCAATGTGTTCCTAGCAATAACACCTCTAGTTTATTGCTACAGGTTTGCTACATCAGTTTTTAAAAATTGCACATTTAAATTAACGCATTTATTAAAACTACCCATTAAGTGAACATACTTTCATTCCTACTTAGGCAAACACAGCTTTGGAATTTGGAGGAGGTAATCTTGCCTGTGTTAAAAGGGAAGGATCTTTTTCTTTACCCTCTTAGATTTAGTGACTGGGGTCTGCAAATTAAACTGACAAAAGGCAGAAGAACAGTAGATAAAGGTTAATTGGCATGCACGTGGGAACTGATAAAAGTGGTAGGTAGCTGACTTACTAAGTGGTTAAAGTTAGAGCCTTATATACCTAACTTAGTAAGGGGAAGGCAGGGAAGAGAACAAATGAATTTCTTTTTAATGGGTTTTTTAGGAGAACACATGGAAGAGAAAGTTTGTGATAATGCTTGTCTATAAATATGTGAGTGATAGGGGGTACCCCCACCCCCACCCCCCCTCATTGTCTCCTGTTTAAAATTGCAGATTTCAAGGAAGATATGCTAAAACGTGAGAATGGTCTTAATTAGAATTTCCCTTCAGAAAGATACAAGGGGGAGGAAAAAGAAAAACAGGGTGTTTTTCTTTGTGATGTGATAATTCAGGAGCTGTTCCTAGAAGGTGGGAAACAAGGGTATATAAAGGGTTTTGAAACAAAGAGGAGAGATTCGATGGAGATTAGAATTCTGATTTGGGATGCAGATTGGCCATTTTGTGGGATGAAAATGTGAGCCATGAGCTTTGGCCATGTGGCCAAGGCCTGGGACCTGCAGCCTTTGGCTGGCCCAGGCTAGCCGCATGTGTGCTAAAAGCAGTTTAAGGATTTTGGAGATTTGAACTCTGGGTTGGAGTTTGTTTTGCTGAGTTTAACTTATGTCTGGGCGAGGCTGTGTGAAAGTCAGGCCTGAAATGAAAGTGAACTTTGCTGGGTCCGGTACCATGAAGTTTCTTCTACTACCTGGAGGAGGAAGAAGACAAGGAGAAGCTGGCATGGAGGACCTGGAGCATGCCAAAGGAGGGTGCCAAAGGAGCACGCCAAAGGAAGATGCCTTTGAGCATCTGGAGATGAACTCTGACTGGCTGATTTTGGTGATCAGGACTGAGAGACTGAGGATTTTTAGGCAATCTGGGAAAGGACTTTGGATAATGTTGAGAGAGGTTTTGGACAATGTTAAAGTAATCGGCGTTTTACTTACATGTTTCTTTTGTAGTAATTAGGAAATCACTTTGTTAGAAATAAATTAGTCTGCGGACGACATGATACTCTACATAGATGACCCCAAAAAATCCAAAGAAAGATTGCTTGAAATAATAAACCAGTTCAGTAAGGTAGCTGGATACAAAATCAACACACAGAAGTCAGTAG
>PVHY01027815.1:0-15860 GCA_004024945.1 Uropsilus gracilis | reverse complement strand
CCCCCCCACCTCTAGCAGGCTGACGTCACACCACCTCACAGACATTTCTTCAGGGCCACAGGCACCTCATACCACCAAGACTGATGCTGCTGCTCTCCCACCTCAGCCCAGCCAGGCCTGCTCCACCTGACCATGGCCACACTGGTCCCCAGGCCCATTCAAGCATCACTGTCCAGCCCTGAGCCCACCACCAAGCACCTCACACCCTCTGTCAGTCTTGGAATTCCAGGCCTGGGCTCAGGCTCCCTGGGAACAGCTCTGCTGTCCATCCTTGTGGCTGTCTAGAGTCGACCTCTACCTGCCCAGCTGTCTCACTGGGTCCCCTGCCTCTCCCCGAGGCCCTTCCGTACCCTCAGAGGCATCTCTCAGACTTGCTCAGCACCGTGCAGGCTGCTGACAGGGGCGTCTGCTGACTGATGGCTGCCTAACATTCGCAGACCCCAGGACAAACACACTGCACTCACCCCACCGCCTCCTCCCAGATGCGACCTTCAACTACGGTAGGCACTGACTTGGGGGGAGCCGGGACCAGCGGAGTAAATCCTTGGAAGTCTTTCTTCCTACTGAACTTTGTCACTGTCGCGCGGGGGGGCGGGGGGGCGGGGGGCCAGGGGCAGCTGAGCCCAGGCCTGTTTCTTGACCTTCAGACAAGGTGCCCCTGGAGATAAAGCTGCTGCCTCCATCCAACCCCAGGCCCTTAGCAGCTAGGTTGTCTCTCTCAAACCCGTGCCCAGCCTGGGTTCTGGGCACCTCTGCTTACCTTTCAGCGTCGCCTTCTTCAGTACCTTCATGGCATACAGGTGCCCGTTGTCAGGCCGGGTAATCTTCCGCACCAGGAAGACCTGGGAGGCAGTAGAGGAGCAGAGAGAAGCTAGGGAGGCCTGAGCCGACCAGCTCTCACCCACCGTCCCAGGCCAACCTCCAGGCTCCCTGAGCCCCAGGTTGACCTGTGCCATTCCTGGGTGCCAAGCTGAACTCTCTTCCTCCCCCAGACCCATCAACCCTTGCCCTCTGACCCTTTGGGTCCCAAGGTCAACCCCACCTGTGCAGTGACTATGCTGCCCTCCCAGTTCCGGGTTCAGGACTCACTTTGCCAAAGGATCCTTGGCCCAGAACCTTGAGGAGTTCAAAATGGGATGGGTCGGCCTTCTCGGAGCCAGCCTTAACATGGTGCGTGATGGAGATCTCCTTGAGGACGCCCTCATCCTAAGGGAGGGCAGAGTTGGTGGGCACGGTGGACCCCAACTGGGTCAGCCAGGGGCACATCCCAGGTTCACTCCCATCAGACCTGCAGACAGGTCCAACCTAACAGCTACCCTGACAGGACCAGCCTCCAAGGTCAATACCAAAAGGGCCTCAAAAGTCAGGGAGGCGCTGCTCCTTTGATTCCTCCTGCTCCCACCTGGTCAGGCATAAAGCGATATGCAGGCAGGACTAGGCCAAGTCAAGCCCAGACGGGGCTGAAGCCCACGAACTTACCCCAGGTCCTCACTCTAGGTCTCCCCTCCCCCCACTGCAAAGGTTTTGTTTTGCCACAGTAGGAAGTAAGGTTTGTTCTTTTTCTGGGGCAATAAAGTTGGGCTTTTGTTCTTGGTCAGGAGGGATGATGGGCTCCTTCTTGACAGAAGGATGGGGCTGAGATGCCCAGAGACCTGAGTCACCTGGGGTTCCCCCACTAGCCCAGTAAAGCCAGTCTGGGCAGGGAGGAGCTAAGGGCAGACTACGTCGCACCCTCCAAAGCTCCCTCATGCACATCTACTAGTAGCTCCTCGCTGGACCCTAGTTCTTCAAGGACCCCTCTGTCCTCCGTCTGGCCTGCCAGTCTCACCGCACTGGAGCCTGAGTGAGAAGTGCCTCCTCACTTCCCTGGGAAGCAAGTCTGGGCCGGGTCCAGTCACCCTGCATGGCCCGGGCTAGGCCGGCAGCGTTCATACTAGCCTAGGCCAAAGTGGCTGCCCAGGCACCTGCTCCAAGGCCCCCCCGCCAGCCAGGACCCAACATCCGGGCACACTCACCAAGTCCTGCCTGGGGCCAGAGCGAGGGCCAGGGGGTGGCAGGGAGTTCTGGCTGACCCTGGACCGCTGCTTCCTGGGCAGCCAGGGGAGCAGGGCCCAGAGCCGCAGACGGGGCGGCTTTGGATCCTGCTCCATCCGCCCGGCAGGGCCAAGGCACCATGGCAGGAGCAGGAGGCGTCCAGGGCTGCCGCGGAGGTGGCCAGGCCAAGGCGGATGTGCAGGGTAAGGGAGGGGGCAGGGCCCGGCCCAGGGCCGCCAATCACTCAGGGCCTGTGGTTTCCTAGCTTCGAGCCTACGCTGTCACCTCGTTCCCTTCCTCTCGCCTCCCCCCTCAGTTGCCGGAGGGCTGCCCTTGGGCCCTCCCCCCATTTTCCCTGCGGGCTGCAGAGGGAAAGTCCCGTGCCATCCCAGCTGCTGAGGCGCAGATAGGTACCCGGCAGGCGGACAGAGGAGCCCGACATGTTGAGGCGGATAGAGAAGGACGCCCAACATGCAGACGCAGGCACCCAACAGGTGACGGCAGCTAGAGGGGGACGCCCAACAGGCGAGGCAGGAGGGTGTGCAGACCCAACAGGCAGAGACAGCAGGGGCTGTGTGTCCAACAGGTGGCGGTGGGAGGGATGAACACCTGACAGGCAGAGGTGGCCGGACACTCGGACAGAGCAGAGGCAGATGGGGACCCGAGGGGCAGAGTCAGATGGGGGCTTGCATGCAACAGGCAGAGGCAGGTGGGGACTTGTATCCAACAGGCAGAGGCAGGAGACATGACCCCAACAGGCGCTCAAAGTGTGACATGTACTGGACAGGTGGAGACAGGCACTCATCACGTGAGGACAGAGACAGGAGCCCAGCAACAGGCAGGTGGTCAGAAGAAAGCCAGGGCCAGTGCCGGGCATGGTGGCTCATGCCTGTAAGCTTCAGCCTATGAAGCAGCCGGGGCTAGGGATCGCGGTTTGAGTCCCGCCTGGGGCCCATAGCGAGACCTAGTTCCAAAAAAATAGCTGGGCGTGGTGGCGTGCGCCTGTCATCCCAGCTACCTGGGAAGCTGAGGCTGGGGATGGCTTGAGTCTGTGGTACCCCGGGCAGAGAGCCTGTGGTTCCATGG
Organism: Uropsilus gracilis; assembly: GCA_004024945.1. Lineage (NCBI taxonomy): Eukaryota > Metazoa > Chordata > Mammalia > Eulipotyphla > Talpidae > Uropsilus > Uropsilus gracilis. The sequence continues at coordinate 12,740 of PVHY01027815.1, read as the reverse complement.
GCAAAATAGCAAGACCTAGTCTCAAAAAAAAAAAAAAAAAAAAAAAGCCAGGGCCAATGAGGCCCTGGGAGACTGGCAACACCCAGGCGGATGCACGGGCAGGAAGGGGGTCAGGCCTGGACTCAGGAGCAGAACTCTGGGCTCCTGCTGGTCTGCCTGGGGCTGGGGAAAGTGGGGAAAGTGCAGGGCACATAACCTGCAAACTCCCAGCACCTGGGGGTCAGCCCAGTGTTGGTGCAGACCTGCCTCTGAAGTCCTCCCATTTTCTGGGGTGTTCCTCCCCTGCAAGGGCCTGCGGGGGGCCCAGGTAGGAGGCTGGGTTGAGAGGGACACGGTCTGAGTGCAATGTGCTGGCTTCGTCTCTGGTGCAAACACCCCGAATGCTGATATTTCCATTTCGAGGACAGGAAACTGAGGTCCGAGGACTGAGACTCACCTGGGCTCAAAGCAAACCAGTGGTAAACCTGACTGGAACCCAAGTCCTTCCCCTGGTCACTGGCTGGCCTGGCGCAGCAAGCCTCAAGCTCCAGGAAAGGGTGTGCGAGCAAACCAGCCAGAGCCATTTCCTGCCCATGCCAGCACACCCTCTCCCCTCAGGAGTAGGGTCAGTCTGGGGACCCCCATCCCAAGCTTTGACCCAGGCCCAACCTCAGAGGACCCTGCCTGACAGGTGAGGATGGCATGGAACAGTCACAACAAGCTCAGGCCCTGAGCACGACCCCTGGGAGGGACAGACAGACAACCTGGCTGGGAGGGGGACCATGGCCACAAAGCAGCCGTGCCCACCACATCCTGAGCTCTGAACCCCCACCAGCCCCTCTGCCTCTGATAGCAAACAACTCACTGGGGACAGAGGCAGTCACCCGGAAACCCCGGGGGACAGAGCCACCCCCAAGCCAAGGCCAGGCCCAGAGTCCTGGTGACAGACCTGGAGGCAGGCCAACCCCCTGCTCACCTTTCTGGAACAGGGAACCGAGTCTCTCCCAACCCTGGGGAAATCTGCCGGGGTCTGCATGGTGGGGCGCAAGTCGGTGGCCAGAGGGCCCCGCTGCTCCCCTAACTTCTGCTTTTTCGGGCTAACTGGCCCAGAAGGCAGGGTCCCCGACCCCCTCCTTCTCACTTCCCTCTCCGCAGGGAGGAGGGACAGAAGACGAGTCCAGCTCCCCTGCTGTAGATGGGACACCAGATGGGACACAGATCCCAACATCTTGACTCCAGGGATGGGGCTAGGGATATGCCCCCCTTGTCTCCCCTGCTCCTCCACTGTAGGGGGAGACGGGGACACTCAGAAGTCACAGGCGCTGAGGCTGTGTGGCTGTGTGGGCATCCCCGCACCTACACAGACCTCAAGGGAACAGGGGCAGAAGGGAACAAGGTTTTGGTCCCAACTGCCCTGGCCCAGGGCACAGGCACCCCCTCCCTCCCTGGGACCTTCTGTGCCCCACCCAAAATGGCAGCCCACGGAGCGCCGCAAGCCCAGTCCTGCCCTGGAGGACCCTGGAAGGGGCGAGGGGCAGGCCCCTAGCAAGGCCCCCGCAGAGGTCTGAGAGGAGGAGGAGTCTGGAGCCAGGGGTTCTTGACCAGCCCAGCCCCTTCCCCTGCAGCCTCGGCTTATCGCTCACACCAGCGCACCCACAGGAACTGACACACACAAACACACACAGGCCAGTGATCGGAAACGATGTCCACAGACGTCCCCTATGTGGAAACACACGCCCCCAGGCCGAGCCGGACTTCCCCTTCCAGTTCTCACAGGGCCTCTGGGAGCAGCGTGTTGATGGCTGCTGGGGGTGTGAAAGGCACCTCCTGAGGTCTGGGGCCTCTTACTGTACCCCCACTTCCAGGCAGGGGTTTGGTGGCTGGGGCAGCCCCAGGAACCCTAAAACTCATAGGGCCGGTGCCAGCTCAGCCTCCCCGCCCCAGTCTTTGAGCCTCTCAGGAGAGGAAGACGCTGTGGTACAGGAAGGAAACAGTCTCAGAATTGCCTTCACTGGAGGGTGTATGGAGGGCCTGTGAGGCCTCTGGTGGCAGGAGGGGGGAGCACAGGCACCAGCCCACAGCCCTTGGGCCCTGCCCTATCCCCCCACACTTCCCTTTTTCACTTCCTCCTACAAGGCAACTGGGAGAAAAGCCCAGAGACCCCCAGCGACCCACCCAAGACTCATTCCTGGCCCCTGGGGTCCTTACCCTGGGCCTCCCTCTACCAGCTGCAGCCCAACGCCACCTGCCAATCCCTGGCCCTAACGGACCAGGACACCCCTCTTCAGCTGGCTGCCTCTGCAGGGTCTCGCAGGCACCGCCCCCTCTAGTGGAACAAGGCATCCCCAGGTGGTCTTCCCAGCATGCCTCTGGGCAGGTGAGGCGCACACCCCAACATCCCAGAGGGGGCAGCAGGCCAGGGTGGGCAGGGGTGGTAGTAAGAGGCGTGTCTCCTGTGAACGAGCACTGCTGCCTTTCTCCAGCCTTCGCTGACATGGGCGCTGCCAGGCTCTGGGTCTCAGCTCTGATCAGAAATGAGGAAAGTGATCTGCCCAAGATCACAGAGCGTTTATGTCCGAGCCTGTATTTTTAAGCATTTCATCCTTGCCCTCCCTGCAAGGACTTCGGGATCCTCCCAGCCACTAGTCCCTGCTGGGTTCCCAGGCCAGGAAGCAGGCACTGGGTAGCGCCCCCATGCTGGCCAACCCTGGCCAACCTCCCTCCCACCTCCCCAGTAAGTCCAACACTGACTGAACTCCATTGCCCGCCTCAGTCACAGCGCTGAGGGGCACTGTCTGCCAGGCGCAGCTGAGAAAGACCTTCTGGAGAGGGGCCAGGCAACCAGCCCCCGAAGATGAACTGGAGCAGACAGAGAGGCCAAAAGAGTTCGGGCAGAGCCACAGCTGAGCAAGGGGCGGGAGGCAGGGAGAGGCCCCAAGTCAGAAGCGTCCACTCGCTGGCGGAGCACTCCCGGGCACCTGACTCTCCAGCCCACCTGAGCCTGAGGTTTCTCCCTCTTAAGAGCTTAAACCCTGATGCCCCCCCTCGGAAGGCGGTCTCTAGAAGCTGAATGGGCCACCGAGGAGAGAGCATTGTAAACAGAGCATCTCCCTGGACTGGCTGGGTGGGCTTAACTGTGACAGGGTCCCCTCTGAACAGGCAGAAGGGACAGGGCCCAGCCACGGGGTCCCAGGTGCTGCGAGGGTGGGCTGACCTAGCCTGGCCAGTGGTGGGGACACTCCCCCCAACACCTGAGATTGCCCAAGTTTCCCCAAAGTCCAAAGTCACATCCTGCCTGAGCTCCAGCCAGGGGAGCACGAGGGATCGGAGGGATCAGGGTTTCATAAACAGGAAGAGAGGAGGGGAGGGGGGAGACACTCAACTCTCAAAATAGACCTGCAGGCGCTTCAAAGGGGTCCGGCTCCGGAGACAGTTGGGGGAGGGGAGCTGGGGTGCCCAGTCCACCCCAGGAAGGGAGGGAGGGTGAATGAGCCCCAGTGTGCCTGCGGATACCAGGTGGCCTGGGGCCGACAGGGTCCAGGGCTCCAGCTCTAGACCAGCTGCCCACACCAGGGCGGCTGAAGCCCAGTCCCCCTTCTGCCCGGGATGAATAAAAGAAAAATGCATTAAAAACCAATCTTGCAGGAGTCTCTGCTCTCTAGGCATCCTATGCCCTTGCCTGGGTGGCCGTGAGAGGCGGACTTGGTCTCCTACTGCAAGAAAGAATCTGAGCCTCACAGGGGCGAACCCAGGTCCAGGTTATGAGGCCAAGGAGAAAGAGGGGCGGGATTCTGAACTCGGGACCACTGGTTCCCAAGTTCCCCTTCCTGCCTCTTCTCCACCTGCCAGGCTCACTTCTCTCTCTAACAGCTCAGTCCTGCCTGCTAAGGCCCAGCCAAATACCCGTTCTGCAGGGAAGGTGGCCTGGTGCCCCCCAGGCCACCCCAAACCTAGTCCCTGCCACACTCAGCAGTGGTCATCTGTCTGATTCATTTTAGCCCTGAGCTCAGATGCCACTGAGAAGTGTGGCAGTATAGGGCCTGGCACAGAATGGCAGTGCCCACAGCCGCATGCTCCCCCATCACAGCACCCACCATATAGTTTTCCTATCTCCACCCTCCTCCACCCTCCCCCCAGGACGGGAGCTCCTTTTTTTTTTGAGACAAGGTCTCACTATTTTTGTCCGTGGAACCGCAGGCTCACGTTGCCCAGGGTACCACGGACTCAAGCAATCCCCAGCCTCAGCTTCCCAGGTAGCTGGGATTACAGGCATGTGCCACCATGCCCAGCTATTTTTTTGGAACTAGGTCTTGCTACATGCCCCCGGAGGGACTCGAACCGCCATCCCTGGCCCCGGCCGTGGCTTCCTAGGCTGCTGCTTACAGGCATGCGCCACCATGCCCGGCCTGACTGGAGCTCCTTGAGGGGGGTGCTGACTTCATTCTGAGATCTCCCAATGTCACAGCAGGTTGTCCCGCAAGTCTGGCGAGGCCAAGGGCTCACAGCCAGCTCATTTCATCAGGGTGCTGTGCTGACTCCTGGGGTGCTATGCCCAGAAGTGGGCATGGGGGACACTGCTGGCACTTGGCAGGACCACAAAGCTCCCATCTCCAGCACTGCATGTTCCCTGGGCTGTGAGGAGGGCGGCTTGCCCACTAGCCATGTGACCTCAGCGTCCCCATCTGTGCACTGAGGGCAGTAACAAGCTCTCCCTCCACGGGTGTGGTAAGAACCAAATGTGAAGTTCAGTGTGCTGGTCGGGCACAGTGGCTCGTGCCTGTAAGCTTCAGCCTATGAAGCGGCCGGGGCCAGGGATCGTGGTTTGAGTCCCACCTGGGGCCCATAGTGAAACCTAGTTCTAAAAAAATAGCTGGGCGTGGTGGCGCACACCTGTCATCCCAGCTACCTGGGACGCTGAGGTTGGGGATTGCTTGAGTCTGTGGTACCCCGGGCAACGAGAGCCTGTGGTTCCACAGGCAAAAACAAGGAGACCTAGTCTCAAAAAAAAAAAAAAAAAAAAAAAAAAAGAAGCAGCTCAGTGTGCTGCCAGGTGAGGGAAGAGCCCTTTCTCGTCCTGAGTTGGCATCTGAGGCCGTCCCTCACCACCCAGCCCTGTCCCCCTTCTCACCCCAGGACCCTCTGCCCTAGAGTAGGAGTCACAGACCAGGGACTCAATGTAGGTTACCTGCCTGGCTAGTGCCTGCCCTCCCCCAAGTGCTTTAGGGGAGAAGCTGAATTCACTGGCAACTCCCCCAGAGCTGCAAGCACCCCTGCAACCCCCTAGAACCTCTGCCCCAAGATCTAATTATCCTGGCTCTTCCATGGAGGCCTCAGCCTTTCGCTGTGGACCAGACAACTAGGGGCAACTACTCTGTCAGAGAAGGTTCCTCAGACACGGGCCGAGACAAACCAAGGGCCCGTCCACACCACAGAGTCTGGTGGCCAGAGTGACCATCTGAGGAGGGAACAGGAGTTGCCCCCTTATCTGAGGAGGCTGAGTCAAGGCAAACATCGGACCGTCCTGGTGTATCTCAAAGGTTGAATTTATTAGCTCCGGTGCCAGGTGGACCCCAGCTCGGAGGAGAGGCCCCCGGCAGGAAGTGGAACTGGGCGATTCACACTGCTGGTGTTGAAAGCGCTGGGTGCCAGGTCGTTACTACCTCATTTGTCCCCTGTCCCTCCTGGAAGGCCAGCACCAGCTCCCTACCTTCCAGGAAGGAAAGACTCAGAAGGAGGAAAAGCTTCAAGTCTGATGGGCAGCGAGAGCTGGACCTGAACCAGGTCTGCTCCTCAGCCGGAGCCCATCTCTGCCCGCCAGGCAGCTCAAGAGCCCCGGCAAGCAGCTCTGTGACCGCAAGGTTCTCAGGACAGAACTAAGTGTGAGCTTCTCTCCCTAGAGGTGAGAAAGTGCTGACCGGTGGGGACCAGAACCCAGCCAAGGTCTTAACTGTCAGGCGCTTTCGCCAACACATGAAAGCAGTAACGGGGGTGCGGGGGTTCACAGGAAGGAGCCCAAGGGGAGCAGAAATAGCAGGGTGAGGGAGGAGCCCTGAAACGTGGCCTGGGGACCTCAGGCGCAGGGCCCTGTTCGACTAGAGAGGCCTCTAGGTCCCCGCCCCATGGCCAGCCACTCACAGGCCCTCTCTGGCCCAGTTCTGTGGAGGAGAGAAGCAGCTGACCTGAGCCCTCCCTCATCCCTCAGCCGCTCCTTCCGCTGGCCCACCAGGAGCAAGCAGGCCAGGAAGTGCTCTGGCCTGGGTGACGGGTAACCACATCTCCAGCCTGGATTCTGCCCCTGACCTTTCTAGGCCACAGTGCCCTCACCTGATAAACAGGAAGCCTGGAGCTAGTGCTTCCACGCACAGGGTTGCCTTGAGCCTGACAGGGGACCAGGGCAGGAAGGCCAAGCTGGGCACAGGGCCAAGAGGCCAGGGCCCTCACACTCAGGTGGGATGAGCGGGCTTCCCGCTTCCTGCACGGCCATGCCGACAGCCCCCCACCCAGTCCTCAGCTGAGAAGGCAGTCCTGGGCCTCACCTTGGATGGCTGAAGTCCAGCTTCCTCTCCTGTGGCCTGTCCATTCTGGAAAAGAGAAGGGAGGTTGGGGAACACTATCAGACCTTAGCATATGGGACAAAGCAAAGCCAGCAAAGGCTGCGGGACCCCCCAGCCTTCCTCTCCGGCCTCTGCCTCTCCCAACAGCTAAGGAGGCCATGAAGGTGGGAGCCCCCTGGGGGAGCCTCCTCAAACCACACTTTCACAGCAAAGGTGCAAGCATGGAGCCTCCTGCGATAGCCCCTCATGGAGCATTTCCCACCCCACCCCCACCCCTGCTCTCTGTCTAGCAAATGGCATCTCCCAGGGAGGAGTAAAGGACCAGAGACAAATTGTGACTTGGTGCCAACCGATCAATAAGAGGCCTGTTTCCCAATGTGTAACATGGGGGTGGTTACATCCACCTCCAGTGGTGCTGGAAGGATGGAAGGAGACCAAGTCTGGGCAAGCGTCCAGCCCAGAGACGGTGGCTGCCCTGCCTGGCCCCCCCCGCCCTTGCCAGGCAGAATCACCGCTGCGCCAATGTGTCCCCTCACCGCGCCACTTGTCATACTGCAGGGACTATTTACACATAGGCCCGTCCTCCCTAACAGATGAGTTCTGAGAGGGCAGGGCTCAGGCCTGGTGCTAACAGCTGCTCCCTCCCAGGCACTGCCACACACCAGGCTCTGGGCTCAGTGACTCACACCTGCGGCACCCGTGAATCCATGGGGGAAAGGGGCATGCCCCAGTCCCATTTGTCAGAGGTGGAGACTGAGGGTCAGAGAGGGCCTGTGATGGCACCTAAGGTCACACAACTCATCAGTGGGGACGCAAAATCTGTCCCTGACACTCAGGTGGAGCTCAGGACAGGTCAGCTGCAGAGCCGTCTGCACCCCAACAGGGGAGCCACCTGCAGGAAAGGGGGTCCAGAGCCTACTCTGGGCAGCGCTACATTTCCAACTCAAGACTGCACCCTAGCCGGGCTTGCTGGTGTGTGCCTGTAATCCAAGCGCTGGGAGGCAAGAGGCCTGGGATCGCTTGAGTTCGCGGGTTCGAGACCACCCTGGGCAACATAGCGAGACCTGGTCTTGAAAAAAGCAGCTGGGCGCAGTGGCGGGCACCTGTAATCCCAGCTACCTGGGAGGCTGAGGCTGGGGATCGCTTGAGTTCGCAGGATCGGTACTACCCCAGGCAACATAGAGAAACCTAGTCTTAAAAAACACACCCCTTTCCTCTGCAGAGGGGGTGACCTAATCCCCCTGGGCCCTGGGAAACTGGAGGGACCTGGACTGAGTCACCTGCTAGGGTGCAGGACACCTGGGCAGGCCCACCCCGATGGCTCAGGACTGTGCCAGGGGCTGGATCTGCAGGACAGCATGGGCTTGCCAGCAGCAGCGGGCACAGCTATGTGCTGCCCATTACATAATCCCCCTGACCCAGCAGATCCACCTACCTCCAGGACATCCTGCCTCTGCCCCAGGCCCCTCTATCATCCCTAGTCCTCTGCTGCATTCTGCTGGCACCTCCCTGGGCCCATGTCACCTCCCAGCAGCCTGGGGAAAGGCTGCCTTGAGTAGGGCTGGGCTGGGGGAGATGTGATTTGAGTTCCACCTCAGCCGCCATTAAAGACTCCTGATGACCCCACAGGTGACCACAACAGCCTCCACACTGGCCCCAGCCAAAACTACCCATGAGAGACCCTCATCCCTCCTAAACTCAAGTGTGACCCTGCCCTGGAGCAGCCCACTCCCTCCTCCAGGAGTCAGTCGCACACTCATTCATTCACTACCAGAACCTTCCAGGTCCCAAGCCCAAGCACTGCCATGGCTTTCAACCAGCGTGAGACAGAAGCTGCACTCTCGTGCTAGGCCCTTGGGCACAAGAGTGTGGGCACTGGCACCTGACCTGGGCTCCAGTTCTGGCTTCTACCACCTGCATGACCCTGAGAAGGTAACTTCACTTCCCAGTTTCCTCATCTGTGAAACAGGATAAAAGCAAAGTACCTCATCAGGTGGCTGCAGGAAGCGTATAAAATGGTGCCTGGAAAGATAACACTTGAGAGGTAACTGATCCACCAGCAACTGGGCCCTATTCTCGCGCTGATCTGGGCAACCCGAGACCCTGAAGAGAACAAGGTCAAGGCCCCCGGATTCTACAGTGGCCTGCGACCCAGAAAATACTTCCGGTAACTTTGACAACAAACTCCTGGTCTTCTTGCGGGACTCCGTTCAAATGTCACCTGTCTGTCCAAACAGCCTCCAGGTCTTCCCTCCCTCCCCCGCCTCCCTCAGCACCCCGCAAACCGCAAGCTAACACTGGAAACTATGGCATGTCAGTGCTCTGCTCAGGCCCCGCTCACAGTGCAGACCAGCTTATCAAAGGAAACCCAACCGAGCAAAGAGCAAGGAGGCCAGAGTCACTTCTATTCCTTCCAACTTAAGACGAGGGTCAGGCTGGGCACGGTGGCACGTGCCTGTAAGTGGTAGCCTAGAAAGCCGCGGCGGGGACCAGGGATCGCAGTTCAAATCCCGGGGCAACATAGCAAGACCTAGTCCCAAAAAAACAGCTAGGCATGGTGGCACGTGCCTGTAATCCCAGCTCCTGGGAAGCTGAGGCTGGGGATTGCTTGAGTCCGTGGTACCCCAGGTAATGTGAACCTGCGGTTCCCCAGTCAAAAATAGCAAGATCCAGTCTCCAAAAAAAAAAAAAAAAAAAAGACAAGGGTCAGAAGGTTAAGGGACTCACTTGAGGTCCCCCAGCCGGAAAGTGACAGACTTGGGGCAGAGCCCAGAGTCGCAAGGCTGCAGGTTAAATCCCTGTGGAGGGAAGTGGATGCCCCCAGAGGTACGGGTTTACCAAGCAGTGGTCTGGATGCTTCCGGGGACCCCACCAGAATTCCTGTTTGGCTCCCTCCAGTCCCAGGGCCGCAAGGCTGGGTGCTACCCTCACCACCTCACCTCAGATTCATCTTCACAGAAACCCAAGTCTGTGAGAGCTGAGGCACGGTCTCCGGTGAGAAGTGGGCACCCTGGGAGCACAGAGGCAGCCACAAGGGCCCTTCCCCCGGGGGGGGTCTCACCCGCCCCTCTGGCTGTGTGGAAGGGGAAGAGCACGCAGCTTTGCAGCATGAGATGTGGCTGCTGAACCAAGCTCCCGGCCACCCTGACCTTGAACCTGTCACCTCACTTCTCTGGACCCAGTTTCCTCATCGGTATCACGCAGGCAGGTGTGTCTTCTTCACAATTGCACCCTGTTGCTTGGAATTCCCTCGTCCCATAAGTGCTCAGTAAATACAACTGAAGAAATGAACCAACGATTAAAAGAGGACAACAAAGCTGACCTTGTAGAATACGGATGAAGGACTCAATTCAGTCCGAAAAATGAGATCTAGAACGGCTCCTTGGTCTCTTGGAGCATGAGACCCACTCTCTTTGCTCTTCCTCAGGGCAAGGGGAGGGTTGCTAGGCACCCCCAGACCTCTGCCTCCCCTCCCCAGAGGTCAGAAACAGGTCCTCCCAGGCAACCAGCCTTCCCACCCGAGCCGCAAGTCTTGGGAAGGGCAGCAGATGGAGAGAGACAGCACAGGCCCACAGGCAGGAAGCAGCCCCAGGAGCTGGGTTCAGAGCCCAGCACTGGCAGCCGTCACACTGCTGGAGGCTGGGGGCCAGGTGCCAGAGCCGGCTGGCACCACCAGCCCTCAGCAAAGGCTGGACAGGGGCCCTGCGGGACGAGAAGAGTACGCCAACATCCGGAGGCTCTCTTGGAGCACCTCGCACCTGGGCCAGGTTCTGGACACCTCCCCGGTTCTGGACACCCCCCACACACACTTGGCAGAAACCAGCACGGTGAGCGATCGGGGTTCCTATTCTGGCTTTGACATTCAAGCCATAGCCCAGTTCTCTGAGTTCAGCTGTCCCATTTGGAAACGGGGGTAATGATCCCTAAACTGAGGTGCCTCACAGGTGACACAGGTGAAGCCAGGTGGTAGCACCTAGTGAAGCTATACACACAGCAGGGCAGGGCTGGGGGACAAGGTCACTGCTTCAGCAGGAGCTGGAGTTAGTGCTTCCAGGACAAAGGCCCAGGCTGATCCTCACCCACACTTTCACTGGGCTTACTCCACCTGGGCCACACCCTGGGCCAGGCCCTGCCTCCCAGCAGCCCATTTTCGGGAGCGTCACAGGAAGGGCAGGGCCGTTCAGGTCCCAGGCCTGTGCCAAAGGCCCCGCCAGTCTCTTGCGTGCCTCCTTCCCAGTCAGGAGCCAGCAGCGGTGCCTATACCTGCAGGTCAGGCCGTATCGCTTACATGTCACCTGGGCTAAGAACAGCGAGGCCCTGTTCTCCAGCAAGAGCAGCCCAACCGGCGTCCTGCCTGCCCCATGGCTCCTGTTACCCAAACAATAACACCCAGTCACCTGGCACCTCCGTGGAGTGGGGGGGTGGGGGGATGGGCCACAGAGCCCAGGAAGCAGAGCCTGGAACCCAGGCCTGGTCCCTGGAGAAACGGAGGTGCAGAGAGGCTGAGGGCTAACTGAGGGTCACACAGGGATTCTGAGGTAAAGCTCGTGGAGAAATCACAGTCCCCCTCCACGCTAGGGAATAAGCCAGGCTTCTCCTTTGAGGGTTAGGGGCAGGAGTGTCTAAAACTGAGCTGTTTCCCATTTAAACCTGGCCCCTCGGTTAAGCTGGCCCCTACCCCCAGGACACCCCAAAGCGAGGCACCCTGCCCTGGGCCGAGAACTGAGCCCTCCCTACTAATATAACCCAAGGTAAGTCCTTGGGTAAAGTCCCTCCCTGCCTCTCCCAGCCAGCCCTCCTCTGGGGAGGCCTAGGTGGCAGGGGCGTGGCAGGGCAAAGGAAACCACCTCTGAGCCACCCCTCCCCCGGGCCCTGTGCCCCAGTCCTAAGGGGGAAGGGGAGACAGGGGCTGCAGAGGGCAGTGCTCCTCACCTCCGAGGGTGAGTCAGCTAGAGAACCTCCTCGGAAGGCCAAGCTAGCAGGGCCCGTAAAACCCCATGGCAAGGCTCCCAGAGCAATTTACTCCAAATTGCACCTTCAGGTTGGTTACCTAATCCTGCCGCGCCCACCCTCCACTAGCCAGCGTTGCCATGGCCATCCCTTTAAAGGGGCAGCACACTGCAGGGGCCAAGGACTGAGGTCCTCCCTCTGACCGCAGCCTATGGGCCCGAAAAGATAGGGCACTTGGTGGCTGCCCCTGCAGTGGGGCAGCAGACCCTGGCCGGGACTAAGGGCCCAAGACAGAAGGAAACCACCTTGGCTCCCGTCTCAGTGAGGTCTCCACACCCTCCCTGCACGCAACCCCTCCCCCCTGGAGAGGGGGTATCACCTGCCTCCTTCCAGCATGAAGCTACAGGGAAAGTTTGGGACCTACAGGTCTAGGGGCTTGACCTTGACCCTGGGGATCAAAGGGCACAGGAAGAGCTGGCCTGCCTCACGGTTAGGACCCGTACAGAGGGAGGCAGGAGCTGCTCTAGGGAGCAGCCTGGCTGGCAGAGGCCAAACTCCCCAGGGCCCAGCCCTTCCTTCGGGAGTGGGGATAAGAAGGAGGCAGGCACCAAGGTCCTCCCGCCTCTCTGCCCCCGAGTAATCATCTTCACAGGTCTGCGGGGCTTTCCCCCACTGTCTTGCCTAGGGAGAGGGCACACAGTTTCTGGCCCTAGCCTGGGGGCAAAGAAAATTAAGAGCCCCGGAGGGGCGGCGTCACCCCGTATTCCACAACTACCAAGGGTCAGGCGGGGCAATCCTTCTGGGGCGGGTGAGCCGGAGCTGCGCAGAGCTTTTGGAGTAGGGCACTGAAAGACGTCAAGGAGAAGTGGGGGGCCAAGAGCCTTCCTTATCTCTTGTATTGTACCAGGCATCTGGCACCCCGGTCCGGCCTGTCCGCGCCAATGGAGTCGCTCGGAGAGCTCCCCGCACAGCCCTCGGTGCGTGGAGTCAAAGGGATCCGATCCCAGCGGCCCCGCGGGATCCACTCTCCCGGCGAAAGGGGGTCCTTGAGGTCGGCAGACTGTCCCTAGTGAGCGCACACGGGGCACCGGGGGTGTTGCCAGAGAGGGGACTAGAGGTCGGAGGGCACCCGCGCCCTCGAGGGCGCCCGCCCAGGCTGCAGAGGCGCCGCGGGAGCCCCGCCCCTGTGGGGACCCGGGGTTGTCCACGGCCGGCGCCGGTTCCCCGCCCCGCTCACTCACCTCCGGGTCCAGCGGC
>PVHY01027814.1:0-15837 GCA_004024945.1 Uropsilus gracilis | reverse complement strand
CATATGTTGAAATTTTTCAGGCTTAGAAAGACTTGAGACATAGTAAGAAAAAAAATGGGTTTTGAAAGATTGGACTTGAAATCCCAGCCTTTTCACTTAGCAGCAAAGTCAACTTGGGCAAATTACTTAATGTCTTCAAGTCTGAAATGTCTTCATATGCAAAACTGGGAAATTCTATTCCTAACTTGGGTGGTTACAAGATTTAAATGAGATGATACTCCTGACTTCAATTTGCTAATTATTTGGGAGGACCTAGCAGCTGAGTGCTGGGAACACACAGCTCTTCTTCCCCATCACTTCCCCTGGCGGTGTCACTGCCCCACAGCCTCCAGCGCCCACCACATCGTGCAACTTGCAAACTGAGTTCCGGCTCAGAGCTTCTCTCTCCTGACACTCACACCCCTCCTTGCACTGGTCAAGGAGAGTTCCACATTGACGCTCTGCAGACATCTTAGACCCCAAGACAGAGGGTTTCCTCTGAACTCTAGCTTCCTCTTCTTGTTTTTTTTTTTTTTTTTGAGACTTGCTTTGTTGCCCAGGGTACCACGGACTCAAGCCTCCCAGGTAGCTGGGATTACAGGCATGCACCACCACGTCCCGGTATTTTTTGAGACTTGGTCTCGCTATGTTGCCCCAAGCAGGTCTCGGACCACTGGGTCTTGAACCCACGGACTCAAGCAATTCCTACCCTCGGCCTCGTGCTTTGTAGGCTGCGATTAAAGGCATGTGCCACCATGCCTGGTCTAGCTTCCTCTTCTTAACCCTGTTTCAGAGGAGAGCTCATCTACGCAGTTGCCAAATCATATAGTCTCATCAGTTCTCTCTCATTCTTCTCCTGAAGTCCATTTCCAGTCCACCATCAAATGCTGCCCATCCTCATCTTATTGTAAATCTGTCCCCTTCAAGGAATCGCTACCGTCTGTTTCAGAATCGAATACTTTCTTACTATATTACCAACACAGCCTTAAAAAAATTCCCATTTTCAGTCTCTCTCTCCCTTCCCAATCCAGTCTCTATAATGAAAATTTGAAATGAAAATTAAATTACATATACTGCTGTAACAAATTACTCAATAGCTTACAAATGACCTCAAGATAAAGTACACAGTTACTATTTCTGATGCTCCAAGTCCCTGCCAACTTCTCCAGCATCAACCTTACTCATATTCCACACTCTTGTCATGCTGCAGACTCGATTTCCTAGAATGCCGCCACATGCTCACCTCCGTGCCTTTCTGCACGTGTTCCACTTTTCTGAAATGCTCTTCTCTATCTTTACCCCACAGGTTTCAGGATCAGCTGTGAACCTTGATCCCACTTCCCAAAGTCTACCTGGTCAGTTGTTTGTCCTGCCTTAAAGTTTTCCTGGTGCCAGGGTTGCTAGACTAGCACTAAGCGCTCACATTCCTTTATCTTCCTGATTTATCTGTCTGAATCCTCAAGCAACTGGGAGCTCCGTTGGGGCTCCCAGCTCTGATTCTATGCCTGTCATCCAGTGAATGAATCAAAGTCAAACAGAACAGCTCACATTATTTTAAACTTAAATACCAGTTCTGTGTTTAACCTTGAACACGTCCTTCTAACACTTCCTGAAGACTGTGGTACTATTATTACAATTATTCCCACACAAATGAGAAAACTGGCTCACAGAGATTAAAATGTCCAAGGTCACACAGTTAAGAAGACAAGTCATAAACATCTCCTTCCATCCTTCATAAAACTTTCCCTTTTGTATGCTTCTGAACTTAGGCCTTCTACTAATCAATGCCCATCAAAAAACACCTTCACTTAAGACCACTATGCTCACGAACAGAAAAGCACCTTACAAACGACTACTTCAAAATGGTGATTTTAAGTCACAAATACAAAAACTAGATAATTACGGGAAACATGGAATCCTAGAAGAACTGTCTCTAAAGAGACTTCTATTATCAAAATAGAATTTTCCTACTGTGGCTTTGGGAAGTGGCCGTGCGTGCTGCTGGGGTCATCAACAGCAGAACGAAACGTAAACACAGAAGCATGGCTGCCAGGACCTGGCAGGGGAAGAAAAGCCACAGCGCCACAGAGTCCCTTCACAGAGCGTGATTTACTGGCAAATTCTGGACCAGTCTCAGAGGTCCGAAAGTGTCATTCATAGACTCCAAGTCAGATCTCTGTAGACAAATCCCGAAAGACCAGTGTTTATGTCAGAAGGTCCACTTCTTCTTGTAAGCAGAAAGTACTATTCGATGTTAGCTCTTCTCAAACCATCCTCAGGTCAAGGGACAGTTTTTGGTTGTTTCTTTTTGAATTCCCAATCTCTCATGGACCAACACTTAATAAAAAATGCTGCCTGAATATTGTGGCTGTGTCGTATGCTTACTCTCTGGAGACAGACTATGAATAGCACTGTTCAATCTAGACTCTCTTCCCTCTTGACAGTTTGAGAATAAAGAGGTCAAATTTGTTTCCTTCAATTTGTTCCTAACTTTTAGAGGGAACCTTCTTCCTCCCTTTCTCCTACAGAGTTTACTGACTCATTTCCTAACAAAGAGATAAAATACATATTTCACATATTTTAGAAGACAGCTAGATGACACAATCAGATGACGACTTTTCTCTTTAAACCTAAAATGTCAGAGCTCAGACCACTCCCTACGTGCGGCAGGCACCATTCAGGCACAGTCACCACTCCCTTGAGACAGGGTACATGTTCCTGCCCCCAAGACTTCAGAAGCCGTCATGAGAGCTGCTCTGACCAAAGGAATGCGCGTGGATGGGCTATGAGAGAAGGTGTCAGAAAAGACTTTCGGGAACTGGGTCTAACCTCCGGCCTCCTGTCGCTGTCACAGCCAGGACCGGCGGCACAGGCCTATTCCCAGGAGAAGGAGCAGCTGTGGGGACAGAGCCACCTGGAATCTGCTGACCCACAGTGGCAGCCAGAGTGGCTCCTACAAACTGAAACCTGTGAAGTCACACTTCTGTGAGAAATCCATGTTCACTGTTAAACACCAGCGAGATTCTCTGGCTGGTTGCTGAACAGCGATGCTTGACTAGTAGAGCAGCTAATCTGGATGAATTCCAGAGCCTCACTGATAAATTCATTTAATGGAAAAACTCCATCTGTAGCCAAGAGATTCAGCAACTGGTAGGGGTCAAAGGGGCCCGTGGGCTCTGCTCAGGTGGCAGATTGGTAACAACGCAGGCAGGATGCGGCAGACAGCGCGAAGCCAACGTCTTCCTAGTTCTTTTGGCTTGTATGATGACTGAGTTGACAGACTCATCTCCTACCTGCTAACGCTTCCATTATCTTCTGTCACCAGAATGTTTCTTAAAGTGTATCAAAACTTGTGCTACCTAACTTAGATGAACAAGACTGAGGTATAAACGTAAAACAAATTAATCTGGCATTTAATAATGCAAATGATTGTTACTGCTGATGCTAAATAAAATCATTTTGTCTTTTTTTTTTTTTTTGTTTTTGAGACTAGGTCTTGCTATTTTTGCCGGTAGAACCGCAGGCTCTTGTTGCCCGGGGTACCACAGACTCAAGCAATCCCCAGTCTCAGCTTCCCATGTAGCTGGGATTACAGGCGTGCGCCACTACGCCCAGCTATTTTTTTGGAACTAGGTCTCGCTACGAGCCCCAGGCAGGACTCGAACCGTGATCCCTAGCCCCAGCCGCTTCATAGGCTGAAGTTTACAGGCACGAGCTACCGTGCCCGGCTATAAGACAGTTTTGTTCTTTTCTTCATGTTTCCCTGATAACTAAAATACGCTTCAGTGACAAACTGCCCTAATACAACGTCCAGATGTCTTACTGCCATCCCCATGCTCCTCGTTATTTCAAAGTGTTGTTTCACCAACACCAGTGAGAAGCTTTTCCATTTGCCTGTCCACCAGGAAAAGTACTAATAGCTCCCAGAATTGGAGTGTCAAATAGAACTAAGGTAGGAGGAGGAAGAAAGAAAAAGGAAAGGGGAGAAAAGGGGAAGGAACTGTGGAGGGAGATTACAGCTTGCCAGGCAACAGGAAGCTGACTGTTGCTTAGAAGTATGCTTAGAAGATTATCATTAGAGCTGCCACGGAGATAATTTAGTGCCACCAGAGCAAGAAGACTTCAAGTGCAAACTGGCTCAAGAGAAAAGTTGCTTCAATTATGTTCCATTAACCTTTATTGACTAATTTCAAATCATAAAAGAATTCGGAAACAAGAGAGAAGCTATGAAAGAACATATAAAGCTTTAAATTCAGGCAATTGTATCACTAAATCTCAACTCTCTCATTGATCAACTGGTGCCTAATAATAGCAAGGCTTCTGTGAGTCTCATGTCTACAACACAGGAGGAAACAATGCCATCAGTTCGGAAGCTTGTATGAAGTTAACAGTGAGAAGGGTTTGCTTTAGGAATAAACATGCTAAAATTAGAAAGACAGAGAGGATTAGCATGAGACACAGATCTGTGATGGACTCCACATTTTTTCATATATAGTGCTGTACAATCAATGCTATCACAATAAAAAATGAGTTTCTTTCATACAGAAGTAGACTTTTAGCAGGGAATTTGATGTGGTTCACACACATACTGATCTTTCTTTTCACATACATACTGATTTTTAATGATGCACTGTGTGGTGTTATGTTTTAATGCAATTAAAAACAGAGAAATCAAAAACAGAAAAACACAGGGGAGCCACTATGTCCATCAACACTACCTTTTTTCTAGGCTAGAAACCTTTCATCAGCTGTGCCAACTCACTGTTGTTTAACACACATGTAAACTAGTCACTGCGGCACATTATTTCTTCCTTCAAAATGCTGATCAGTCTCTTAATTTTCCATTTCCACCAATACCACCTCCAAGTCCTTAGCACTTCACGTACTAATTATTAGAAGGTTTTCCTACTATCTGTCTTCCTTCAGTATTCCACTTCATACTGAGCACACTGCTGAAAGGTCTAAAACACCACCACTAGCAGATCACCTTTGCATATCTCTTTCTGGACGGCAACCAGAATTCCAAACTCAAGACAGAAAGTATAATCCAGATATGTGGGTTAGAAGCCACGTCAATCTGTGACTCAGTGTTTTTAAATGCCAGCCCATGGGCCCCCCAATTTCTGAGAGCTGGTTAAAGAAATGCTCCTTTTGGCTATTCCTGAGGAGGAGCATTCTGAAGAGGAGTCTACAGAGTTCCTCAGAGGACTCTGGCAGGTTAAAGCCCAGAAGTGTCCAGGAGACGGGCTTAATGGCGTACTCTGGTAATGCCTTTCCTCCATTGTGTTCTTACTTTCCCTGATTTTCACTCCCAACCTAGATTTGCCAACTACACTATCTGCATGCAAGTATTTGTTTTAGAATGTACTGTCGGCAAAGATTGTGAGGTGGGCAGGTGTGGACAGGTGTGGAGGGTGGAAGGAGATGCCCACGCAATTAAGAGAAATGCCCCTAGAAAACAAGATTCTTAAATCAGATTCTACAATTAAGTCACTCACTGGCCAGATGGCAAAAAGGCCCCAATGGTAAGTGGGGCAGTGATGATCTCTGTCCGACAACACAGAGGTGTTTCACCAAGTGGAATATTAGGTCAGCAGGAGTGGATGGGATGGGAACATCAGTAACGGTGAGGCCCTGACAGTGGAGAGCACCAGGTAACAGATTAGTAGCCATGGGAAAAGCAAGCTGCAGGCACATTTAGCCACCCCATGACAATCTGGTCAAGTCAGAAGAATTCCAAGGTTTAGAAGACCCTCACTTCCTGCAGGTGAAAGGCAGAATGCCAAAACCTAGGCTCACAATTTAATTTTAGGGATACGAGAGTTAAACTCTGACAAGTCTCAATGATAAAATCTGGGTCCTGAAAGAAGGTAGACACAGAAATGCAGATAGGATATTTGGGTGGATCAGCTAAGAAAGGCTTTGCCTGAACTTTCTGGTGAACAACCCTCAACTTCCTGTCAGAGGACAACATCTTTCTCTTGTCTGGAGATCTGGCAGGTACCTGAAAAGAATGCTCTTTCTCTTCAAGATCCAGCCCTGCTTTCTCTCACTACTCCAAACCAATAAGCAGGAGCTAATCGATCCTCATCACCATGTGAACAAGAAAACAAGAGTCCCTGTTCTGGCAGAAAAGAGTACACACACCTCACGTCTATCCCAGCAGATCTTGGAAGAAGACTTGCAGGAGAGGACCCTGAGCATGCTGGACCAGGGTGCTAGGGCTGTGGTAATACAACAAAAGCAGAAAGGGGGTACCTGGAACCTAAAGGATTCACTGGGGCATCTTTGGGTGCTTTTCTGCCCAGTGATGAAAGAGAACAGACAACTGAAACACCCAGGAATAAGGCAGCTAGAACTAGAACCCAGGGAGCAGTGGTGACAGTCTGGATCACCAGCCCTGCCCAGCTATCTAGCCAGGCTGAAATACTGGCAAAGTTGATGGAAACTCAGAGCAGGTGATGGAGACTGCCGAATTCTACCTCGTTAAGCTAAAGCCAATTCCCCAAGTTCGCCATTCCTGGGTAGTTCCTAGTTAAAGTTGGTCAAGTAGAACCACGTGAATCTGGAAGACTGAAGCAGCAGCTTTACTCTCTCCAAGTCCCTGTAGCTAGTAGCTAGGTAAGGTGATAGTAGACACAGAGGTGCCCGTGGGTCAAGAGCTTGTCATGCTCTCCTCTGACCCATGGCCAGCTCTCCTGGGGCCAACACTAGACCAGCCCAAGATGAGGTGCTTGGCTGCGGATCTACACATACAACTGCTCTGTGGACTCCCTAACAGCCCCACTTCGGGGATGAGATGTGCCTGGTTTCTCAGGTCAACAGGTTCATGAGGCCTCTGGAACTTACTTCTCTCCCTTTAAAATGTTCAGGTGCCCAGCTTTCCCCACAAATTAGCACAGTCCAATTCTTATCACAACCCCCTTACTCCATGGTCAAAGTTGCTCTACTTCCCTGACTGAACAAGATGAAACTGCTATGATGAGAGTACCAAGCGCAGCTTCCACCCACTATGGCAACTATTGTCACCTTGAAGATAAGCTAGATTTAAATGACTGTCTCCCCCTATATAAAGCGCATGAAAACAACACAGCTGTTTTGACTTATGACAATTATCAAAGGATTAATTAAATAATGCCTTAGTTTTCTACTGCTTTATAACAAGCCACCACAGATGAGGCAGGCTGGAAGCAACAAACCATCCCATACTTTCTGTGGGTCAGAGGTCTGGGCAGGGGCTTAGGGGGTCCTGAGTCAGAACCTTATGTGGTGGCTGTCAATGGTCAGGTGGGCTTACGTGCTTACTATCTGAATGTGGGGAAGAACTTGCTTTCGAGTCTGCTGGCAGAGTTAACCTGTGGCTATATGACTAAGGATCCAGCATCTTGCTGCCTACTGGCATGAGGTCCCACCTAGCTCCTAGAGGCTGCTCTCAGTCTCGCCAAGTGGGCCTCTCAAGGAGTCATCTTACAACAGAGTAAGCAAGTCAGCAAGGGAAAAAATCTCTAGCGCAAATCTGCTATTAAGATAGCAATATAATTACAGGAGTGATACCCTATCATCTTTGCCATACTGTATCGTTCAGAACAAGTCACAAGTCACATTCATATTTTCGGGGCAGGTACTTCCTGCATAAGGGTGTGAATACCAGAAGGAGGGGATTACTAGGGGTTACCTGAAGGTCCACTTGTCACAGTATGTTTATGACCATCTTAGCAATATCCTTTATGACACATTGGGAAACACTAATCATTTGTGTCTACCCTTAGTTTCTTTAATAAAATCTGTTGGGAAAAATTGATACCCACAAAAGAATGAAACTAAACCCCTAAATGACGTCACTCCTGAAAATTAACTCCAAATAGATGAAGAATTTAAACTTGAGACTCAAAAATATAAAAGCTCCTCAAAAAACTTCTCGACACAGAC
Source organism: Uropsilus gracilis (assembly GCA_004024945.1). NCBI lineage: Eukaryota > Metazoa > Chordata > Mammalia > Eulipotyphla > Talpidae > Uropsilus > Uropsilus gracilis. Next base: position 7,929 of record PVHY01027814.1, on the reverse strand, counting down.
TTGGAAATAATTTTGGAATGACACCAAAAGCAAGTATCAACAAGTAAGATTAAAAAGTTAAAAGTTTTACACAGCTACAGAAACAAGCAGCAAAATGAAAGGGTGTTTATAAGATGGGAAAAAAATCAAATCCTGCAAACCATGTGCCTGATATGGGTTATGATCCAAAATGTATAAGGAACTCATACAACTCATAGCAAACTATCCAATTTCAAAAGTGTGCAGAGTTCTTGAATAAGACATTTTCCCAAAGACAGACAACCAGCCAACAGCTCTATGGAAAGATTTTAAAAAATTATATAATGGAATATGATTTACTCATAAAGGGGGGAGAAATCCTGCCATTTGGGACAGTATGGCGGACCTTCAGGGTATTATGCTAAGTAAGTCAGACACGATCTCAATTCAATGTGGAATCTAATAAAAACAGTGAACTTATAAGAACAGAATGGTGGCTTTTAGGGGCTGAAAGATGGAAGTGAGGTTCAGAGACCTATGGTATAGCTTGGTGACAGTACTAAAAAATACTATACTATGTAGCTGAAAGCTGCTGCAAGAGTAGAGTTTAAAAGTTTTCACATTAACAACAAAAGATCTGAGCTAAAATAGTATAAACTAACCTTGTACTAACCTCCTTGTGGTAAACAATCTTGACATAGATTTGTGTCAGATCATGACAACGTACACTTTAAACAAATACACTGTTATGTGTCAATTATATCCCAATAAAGGTGAGAAAACTCTGCATTAAATTTTTTTTTCATTTCACAAAAAAGTAGGCTGGGTTCTGGGAATTATTTTTCATGCCTTTAAAGCTAATGTTCAGAATCAGGTTGTCCCAGAGAAGTATAACACAGGAAGAGCTTTAACAATGAAACATTTCTCTACAGGGAAGCACATACTTCAATTATGTTCCTTCTTAGTAGTTTTATAAGATTTCCTTGCAGTAGCTAAAAGCCAGAAGACATCACAAATAGTGTAGCTCTATTCCAAGTACTTTTTTGTACTCTCCTTTAGTTTTAAAAGGTATAATCTGAGACAATCTCTGGACTATTACTTGGATGGATATAAGAGACTAAACTAGTTGCTTCTATAGAGAGGAAATGAGTGGATGGGAATAAAAAGCAGGATGCTGGAAACTGAGCATCCTTTTGCATCATTCCTTGTGAATATAACAACACTTATTCAAAAAAAACCAAATACAAGAACAAAACCAAAAGAAGCTGCCAAGAGTTTCTTCCCTCAGTGCTCATTAAAAAATCAATTACTGACCATATCATCCAAGTGAAAACTGGAAAAGGAAATGAGGAGGTGTTCTACACTGAGAACATTACTCCCTTCTGAGAGAGAGAGGTAGCACCAAGATGCTGGTGCTTGTAGGTGAAAATGTATATACCGAGCGCTTGGATCCTTTCTTCTTAAGCTTCTGCCAAGCTGGGTGAAAGCAAAAAGCAGAGAAAAATAGAAAGAAGCTGAAAACTCTAGGGAATAATGATGCTAAGAACGTGGCAAAATAAAGATATGGATAAAGTGTGAGAACACAAGCTTAAAAAGCTCTCTTTAAAGTCATGAAAAGAAAATATAAAAGATTAAGTAGATTTCTTCAGTGTTTATAAAGTAATGGCCTATAACATGTCACTTTCAACATTTATGCTTACATATGTATTTATGCTTTTCCTGGGGGGTGAGAATAGCATAATAGGGAAAAGTATGCATGAGGATGTCAGTTCTCTGAGCACAAGCACCACATAGAAGTCTCTTGCTACACTACAAAAGGGGGGAGTGGGGGACTCTAACGCTGAGATCCACACTCTTTGAAAATGAACATGCTCTTACACGTGCAGGCAATTTGCAGAAGTAGAGATGAAGACACGCCAACAGAGAATGACCAAGACCCCACCCCAATTCCCTTTAGCTGCGCATGTGTGAAATTCTGCTGGTTTCTTTATCTAAAAAATGTCCCCTAATCCTCAAAATCTACCGTACCATTATAAAGAATTAAATAACATATACACAGTATCTACTATGTTATTAACCATGTCATAAATGGGGTTTATTACAATAATCAGGTATCCTATGATGAAAGTGTCCAGTGTATTTTAATTCAAAAGCAAGCATGGGATGTGTGGAGGGTGGTGGAGGGAAGGCAGAGAACAGAGTCTCAAGAGAGACAAAGATCACAGAGGAACAGGAACAACAAGCTAAATGCAATGTGCGTACACACAATCTCATAGTACTCTTAGTACTATGTGAAAAACTCAGGTTTACATCTCTCTATTTAAAAGCATTTACCACTTCCACCTACTCCTTGATTACTATTCACAAACCATTTCCTCACTAGTGACTAAAAGAGTAAAGTCTCTTTTTTATTAATAAAAGAAAATTGCAAAGCTTTTGGGAGTAGTCACGTAAACTGATTTTCAAAAACTCTGCTATCTACTGATTATCTCTTAAATATGACAATGTGCTCCCTTCAAAATAATGACACGCACAGGTGATTGCTTCTCCCAGAGATCACAGCCTCTCTTCCCTAGATAGTAGTAGTAGTTCCGGAGACGGAGATCAGGATTCAAATCTTGGTCTTTGCAATTCTTTTTTTTTTTTGAGACTAGGTCTCGATATTTTTGCCTGTGGAACCGCAGGCTCACGTTGCCCGGGGTACCACAGACTCAAGCAATCCCCAGCCTCAGCTTCCCAGGTAGCTGGGATGACAGGCGTGCACCACCATGCCCAGCTATTTTTTGGGACTAAGTATCGCTATGTTGTCCCGAGTGGGACTTGAACCGCAATCCCTAGCCCCGGCCGCTTCATAGGCTGAAGCTTACAGGCACGAGCCACCGTGCCCGGCTTGGCCTTAGCAATTCTATCTGTACCTGTGCCAGTTATTTTCAAGCCTCAGTTTAGTTGTAAAATGGAAGCAATAATGGCCATAAAGGGTAATATGAGTAAAGTACTTAGTACACAGTGCCTGGTAGAGAACTGATACTCAAAACATTGAATAGAGGAAGAAACAACAAAAAAAAAATTGGAATCTGGGGTGTGCAGTTTATAGATTTTACCTACTTGAAGAATACGCTATGACAAAACCAACACTATTTCTGTAATATTTTTTAAGGTCTTCCACAAGCAATAGCCAAGAACTCTTTTGGGCAATGTAAATGTCACATCACTTGCCCTGCCAGGCTTAGGATAAAGGACATCTCATCATGACATACGAGTTCTCTAATGCACAGTCCTGCTTCCCTCTAGAGGCCCAATTCTTGCCAGGCCTTTCTTGTCTCTGCAATCCCTACTCTTCTCTCCCCCCAAAACAAAAGCCTGCTCTCTAATTTATCTCTAGGCCTTTGTACACTGCCTGAAATGCTTCCCTTCACCACCAGTTTTTATTTGCTTCACTCCAATTCATTCCTCAAATTCAGCTTCTCAGTTAAGATTTTCTTGACACTGCCCCTCCTTTCCCGACTCCCTGTCTTATGGTCTGGGATCCCCTCGCATCCAGCTTTATTTTATTTGGTCCCTTACACTGTAGCTGGTAATGGCACTTACTACTAAGATTATCATATCCATGACTTTAACCTCAGGGTCTGACACAGTCCTTACTAAATGACTAAGGTACAAGAGTCACAACGCTAATTCCATACCAAGGATAGGGTACATGTGAATGGACAGATTATATCCCCTCCCCTCATAACGTTTAATTTTTACCATTATTTTCTTGGAAACTCAGGCAGTTGTTATCTCTGAGGTTTAAAGACCTACCACGATGATCTGATTTATAAAATTTACATCCATCCATTTTTATTTAACTAGATGCCTCTAAAATTTTGACATTAAAATGTAGTTTAAGCATGGGAGGGGTTCATAATCACTGAAAAGTTTAGATTTTAATATTCTTATTGTTTATCCATGTAAACAATACATAAGGTGGGGCATAAAAACAAAGGAGCTCTTTAATCAGTTTGCTTAAAATTTTTTCTGAACATCTCAAAATCAGATAAAAGCTCAAGTGGAACAGGTTTAGAAAACCAACGTGAATACCACAAACTTTCTAGAAACATTTTTGACAACCAGTGTCAAAATGCAATGCTGTTCTTTAATATACAATTCATTAGGGAGGAATAATGACAGTGGGAACTTAGCATTAAAACTCATTTCAGAAAAGGCCTAATCTTTTAGAAGTCAAAGAAGTGTGCAAATTATTTTCAGTTATTTAGTATGACTATTTTCAGATGTGTGAACATTTTACTTCAAATGCCAGGACATCACAGCATTTATCAGAAGCTTTAGAGACACATCAATCCCTGTAAGGTGGATGAATATGTTTCAATCCATTCAACCAAACAAAGCCCCAAATCTTTCAGTATATCAGAGTGATGTTCTCCTGGTGCAGGGATGTTCAGTAAGGCGAGCCCAAGTTACTCTGTCATCGAAACAGATAGTGCTTTTCATCAAAATATATGAAAAAATCGGTGGAGGAGAGCACTTTGATTACTCACTGAATGTTTACCAGTTTCCTAAATACATGTCACGCAAGATTCAGTCTTAAGAAAATATTTATTAAGAAGTACTTTTGCTGTGTTTATCACCGGGGAATGAAACTGAAGGGTTCCTTTAAACACCTCTTGTGTTATTTATATTATCTGAATATACATTCATGTATCTTACATTTTTACAAACAAAAAAATTGCAGTTATTAAAATAACCCTGTATGTACTGACAAAAGGCTTTTTCCAAAGTTTATTAAACATGAAAAAAGCAGAGTAATACATACAGCATGATGCTATTTATGTAAGAGAGTGAGAGCTACACATAAAATACACACATTTATGCAGTTTGTATAAAAGCGTAAAGGGAAAACCATCAAACTGTTCAAACCATGTCAGCAGTAAGGGTTTGGGGAAAGTAGTAGCGGAGGGTGGAAATCCATTTGAGGTTGTATCAGTATCATTCCCTATTTTTCAACAATATAAACTACTTTTCTAAATTGAAGTTGCTACAGGGAACGGTTTATGTGAGCCGAACGTGATAAGGAAATGGTTTTTTATGAGTGTGACCACGTGAAGCCTTTTACAGTGCAAAGTACAGAGGAAGATTAACTATATGTGCAGGGCACAGCTCTGTGAATCCTAGCTTTGAAGTCCATCTTTCAATCAGCAGAAGTGGCCTTCGGGAAGTAATAACCTGAGTACTTATTTCCTTCTAAAATGGGGAGAGTGAGAGTAGTTACCACATGGGCTACGGAGGCATTTCACAGGCAGGTAATAAAAGCTTAGAGCAGTGTCTTGAACACAGTGCAGCTAAACAGTACTATTCTCCATATCTCAATACTGAGTGTGAAAGTCAGGATTTTTGCGCAATGCAGACATTTGTCTTTCTGTCCTTTTCCCTCTATAATCACTAATGTCCTCCCCATCATAGTTTCCTTATACAAATAATCTGCAAGGGGACTGCATTCATTTCTGTACCCTGTGGCAATAGCAGGTATAAGAAAAATAGTCAAAATATGACTATGATAGGGTCAGAAAAAAAAAGAACTGGAAATTCAGGAAAGGAAACAATTAAGACATTTCTTTTAGTGTTTCTGTAAGAAAAAAGGGAAGATAATGGAATAAAAGGGGAGTGGGAGTTTCCACAACCATGGGAAAGCTCTATGAACTATTTTTTATGTCTTGCCATCTTGCACTGAATGTATAACTTTTTAATTATTATTGTGATTATTTTTGGGATTTTGGAAACTTAGAATTGTACTGTCACATAATATGTTTAAGGATTATACTAACGTTTTAAAGACATTTTTAGGGTCCTCCCAAGTGTAAGCCAGGTGTAGTGCATGTTGCTCGCACATCTACAAACTGGGCTGAAGTTGCACCCTGCACAGCTTTAATGGTCAGAGCATGGGCGACAGGCTCAGAACACAGCTCTGACTCCAGATTTCACATCTATAAAATACCATTACATTCAGACACTTATTATCTCCCAATCTCTGTAAACGGAAATCCAGTCTCCAAAGTTCACAGAGTTGTTGTGAGGAGGAAATGAAACAGTATCTGAAGCGCCTTTCATGAAGCCAGGTACACAGAATTCAAACTGCTTTTATTCTCCTCTCCCTCATTTTGCATCCTACACAGCAATGGTTTTCAAGGCAGCATATCTGAAATTTAAAAATTCATTTTTAAGAACTTGAAAAGACTATGTCTCTTACTTTAGATCTACCAACATAAAAAGTTTTGATCAAGTGATATAATTCTTACTCTGAAAGTCATATATAGTGATATAGTCAAAGTAGAGACGTCTCAATTTAAAACAAAATAAGCTGCTGTAACCCTTGAGGCCTGTTTCAGAACACGCTGCATCATGCTGCATCCCTAGGATACTATCTGCTCTCCTCATGGTGATCAGAAAGTTCAACATACTCTTTAAGCAGTAGGAATACCTGGCTCTTTCTTGCCTCAGAAAGTAATACTGTGCTCTCCAAGGTCTGTGCTCATATCCACACTGACTGAGTATAGCATCTCATCTTTTCCCTGATTATATTAAATACCATAAAGCTCATGTCGAATCAAAGGTTCAGTTCGTGACTACAGTAAACACATACTGTGGGTTAAAGAAGAAACCCCATCAGAGCAAAACAAGTTAAGTCTTCCTCAAGTCCACCACTATACTCTGCTGCGGCATGCCTGGGATTTCAGGATCACAGAGGAAAGAGGTCTTATAATTGGGAAAGGCTTCTAATTAAACTCTGCAAAATCTTAAATAAAAAAAATAAGATATTTGATACTATGTTTCTACTTCAAATGAACTACTAAGGTTTTAGAAGTAGTACTTCATACTACAGCTCCAAAATGTTGGATATTAATTTATGTAACATGCCATAGTTTTGATTAATACTCACTTTATAAGTATATAAATAAAAAGGCATTCCACTTTTAATAGGTAAGAAGTAAACAATAGGAACTCCCGATATTTTATTTTCCCTTAAAATTCCCCCAATAAGAGATTTGATTTAAAACAAGAACTTCCAAGTTATTTTAACATTTCTGAATTACATTGGCATTACTAATATATAGTTATTATTGTCAAATAGTTTTAACTTATAAGTTAGTGCATAAAGATTACCCTTGACCTTCATCGATTTCAAAAGATTAAGCCTTTGCTGGCCTCCAAGATTACTGTAAATTTAATTGATATCCTACTTCATATTAATGGACCAAAAATTAAAGAGTTGATAAAACAACTTTATTTGAAATTTAAACTAAAACTGAGTTTAATGGCAGTTACACATGATTTAGATTACATTAAACTATACTTTTATTTTTATTTATTTATTTTTTAGACAAGGTCTTGCTATTTTTGCCCATGGAAACGCAGGCTCACGTTGCCCGGGGTACCACAGATTCAAGCAATCCCCAGCCTCAGCTTCCCAGGTAGCTGGGATTACAGGTGTGTGCCCCACACCCAGCTATTTTCTGGGGGCCTGGAGGGAACTAGGTCTTGCTATGTTGCCCCAAGTGGGACTTGAACCGTGATCCCCAGTCCCAGCTGCAACTCCATAGGCTGAAGTTTACAGACATGCGCCACCGTGCCCGACTTAACTATACTTTCAAAAGTAGTAATACTTCATCTACTAGACTGAAATACAGTGTTTTCTTTTAATTTGTAACTTTTGGGGTTAGATGTCCATTATACTTCCCTCACTTTATTTTAAAAAGAAAAAGTTACTGTTTTGACAGGTATGTTAGATAATTCAGAAGGTGACACTGAGGTCTCCCAAGAGCCAGAGCACTGTGCTGGGCGCTGTGGGTGACTCAGAGACCCCCCGCAGCACGGTGTTATCTAGGGAGTGGCTAACATACTATTTGAGAAAGGAAATGATACAGGCCCATGGGTAATTACAAAACAAGTTGGAAAATGCAAAAACCTACAAAAAAA
>PVHY01027813.1:0-15859 GCA_004024945.1 Uropsilus gracilis | reverse complement strand
TCCCACTCTCCCTCCCTCCCTCCCACTCTCCCCTCCTTCCCCTTTATTGCAGAAGCTGCTCTAGGCCTTGGTCCCCACTATCTTCTCCTGGAGTCTCATCTTACCATCTTGTGGAGTCTCATCTTACCAGGGGGACCAGGCGGGAACAACCCAGGTCACCATCTTGCTGTCACCGCACACTGGGCAGCCAGTACCTCCACCTGGAAGATGAGTGATCTTATTCAAGACTCACCTGAGACGCTGTATCTGTTCTGAGACGCTGCCTGTCTCCTCAGCCAGCTCCCCCAGTTGCTCCCATAGCTTTGGGGTTCGGCTGGGGGAGAATGTTTATTCTGTAGTCTGACATTGTGTGCGATAAATAAACGTGAGAGTAGCAACGCTAGTGTCTAGCTGCCTTCATCTGGGGGTGGGGGGACACCCAGAACCTCAGTTGTTTCTAGGGTTCCATCAGTGCACCCCATGCTCTGAATGGGGTAAGGTGTCTGGGGCATCACGGGTGTAGCTGCCTTGGCCCCTGTGGCACCTCTGGGGGGCTGTCGGTATTCCACAAGCCCCTGCTTCCCTCACCCCTTTGAGGGACTGGGGGTTCAGGCATGTTGTCTCTCAGGCTGTGACCTAAGTGCTTTGCTCAGACACGCAGGGGAGGCCAGCAGGAAGTGGTGTTTGCAGCGGTGGGGCTTGTTAGCACTATGATGACAGACAGATGGAGAGTCCTCAAAAACATCCCACCTCGGTCACCACAGGGCCCCGCCACTCCCCTTCCGGGCACGTGAAGGCAACAAGGTCACCACCTGGGAGACCTGCACCCCTATTGTTTTCCACAGTGAAAACATGGGGTGCTGAACGTTGCAAGTAGCATGATTTCCAACAGCAAAGATGTGGGGAGATGCTTGTAGTCTCCTGCCTGAGAGCTGAGGGGAGGTGTATGCGGGGGGTGCACGCATTTGTAAACCAAGCAGGGCTACAACGGGAGGACATTTTCCAGTCACCTCAGCCCCGGTGTTCAGCAAATACTACGTCAGTTGTAAACATCTACCCGGAGTCTGGAATCAAAACCCCCTGGCCCAAGAGGCAGGTGGCAGGAGAGGAGGAACTGGATGGAGCTGGTCAAGAGACGGAGACTTCGGTTAAGATGTATTGGGAAGCTACCGTCCCGCGCGCTGTGACCTAACACTATGCAGAGGACACACACGTGACAGGAGCTGAGTCCATCGAAAATGTCCCGAAGGGAGATGTTTCTGTCGTCACGGGATGAGGCGACGCTCTGGAGATTCCACTCCCGCAGCGCTAGCGTCAGGCTGGGGGCAGGGGAAGGCGTTCACAGATCCTGGGTGGAAAGAACCGCTCCATACCTTGCCCTGGTCGGACCTATGTGGCCGCCGGCAGACGCGCCGTCCGATGCTGCACCGAACGTGAACGGATGTGTGCAACTCGCCTTGCGTTTCCGACCTCACTTTTGTCAACACAACCCCATGGAGTTTAATCCCTCTCCACAGCTAGGAGGGTGGCGTCGCAGTCACTCGTTAGGTATTTCTGATGCGTATTTTGATTTCTCAGTTTCCCTTTCGAGTATGTCACTGCGGATCTGGACGGTTTCCACGCCTCCCACGCTACGTGGGTGTGTGACCAGGCCCTGGCCTGTGGGGGGTCAGGGCGCCGAAGGAGCAGGAGCTGCGTGGACTCCATGTGGCTGAAAGCATGCGACAGGAGGAGTGGGGGGCAGGGCTGCTGCTTGAAAGAATATGGGGGTGTTGGGGATAAAAGGAGGGAGAAGGGAGTACTTGGTGGAGGGAGGGGGTGGGGTTTCTCAGGTGCTGGTAGCTCCAACTGGGGACTGTGGTTCCAAGGCATGGAGAGCCTGGGAGGATATCAGGCTGGGCGGGGGTGAATATGGCGCCATTTAGGAAACTCGCTGGTGTTGGGAGACGCCCTGCGGATGGGTGATGGGGGCGCTGCTGCTGAACTCACTGCAGGGACTGGCAGGAGGGCTGACCAGGAACAGGATGGGGGCCTCTGAGGATGGAGGACAGGTCTGGGCGCAGTGCCGGCGTCTCGCGGAGTAGGAGGCGAGCCTGTGAGGTGTGGGAACCCTGTGCCCAGGGGCGGGACCCTTGGCCCTTCCAGGCACCACAGAAGCTGTAGGTTTCCTTTCCCACAAGGGGGGCGTGAGAGGCAGGAATCTGCTCTACCCCCACCCCCGCCCCAGGAGGCCTAGAAAGTGCTGGGTAAGATGTCAGCAGCCCTGGCTTCCGTGGGAAAGGTCTTCGGTTCCCAGCCCCCCGCCTGCGTGTGCCCCAGGAGGGAGCCACGGGGTCACGGGTGCCGTCAGAACCCTGCCCCCCATGGTTCTTGGGTCTAAGCTCCAGAGATAGGAACCACTGAATGGACCATGGACCCGAACAACAGGCTGTGAAGCCAGGGGTGTCTGGCGCTCAGGGAGCATCTGTTGGGGTGCCAGGCGGGCAGAGGCATGAGGGAGACACCGGCCCAGCGCCCGTCTGTGGAAGCTCGCTGCCCGCCGGGCTGCGGTCAGGGGTGGGCCTGCCTCTCGCACTGAATCCTCTTCCAAGGGGAGGCGCCCACGCAGGCAGAGGGGCAGCGGGTCCCGGCTTAAGGTCTCTGGAGCCCACTCGCCAGTGTCCGCGACCTGACATCCTAACGGAGGGGTTCCTGGTGGGGCGACGCGCTCACCCAGCTCTGTTTCCCACGCAGAGGGCATCTGGCCAGGCCCGGACACACGGATGGTCTCTGCAGGGCCAGGGCGCTGCTACTGGAGTCCAGAGGGTGAGACGCTGCTCGCCCCACAAGGCACAGCTTCCGGAACCAAGGTCACTGCCCAGCACGTGTGACAGGAAGCCCAGACTCGGCCCCACGGGAGGTCAGTATCCAGACACCTTCGCCCTAGGGACAAGGCCCTCGGCTCCCTCCCCTGCCTTTCCCTGCATCCGCCTGGTCATTCCTTGATTCCCTCACTGGGAAAAGGGCCCCCTTCTTCTGGAGGTCGCAGTCCCATCCGCCCTTGTCCTGGCTCAGGGGACCTTCACCTGCCAAGGAAACCACCCGTTTTACACCTGGATGATGAACACGGGGGGGGGGGTGTCCTTCAGGACAGCAGGTGTGTCTGTGTGGGTGCTGCTTACACTGCCGTGGGGGGAAGCGCAGGCACACGGGTCCTGAAGTGCAGAGAGGACAGAGTGTGAGTGTGTGTTTGTGTGTGCGTCACATGCCCTAAGGAAATCAGCCTGATCCCAGAGAAAACAATTAGAACCACGTGGTTTTCCATTCACTCCTGTTTTCAGAGGTGCTGCCAGAACAGCTGAGATGGGGACAAAGGGGTCCTTCACACACAGCGGCCACGCCGGGGGCAGCCTGGCCCTTGGCCGTTCCCACCGCAGGGGCTTCGGCAGTGGGGCCGGCAGACACAATCTGGAGTGTCAGAGAGGGGCCAAGGCTGCTAGGCTGGGTGGAGCTATTCGAGGCAGCCCCCTCTGGCACAGGGGAGCAGGGACCCGAACGAATTAGCACCCCTTGGCGCCTGCAGAAACCACACCCACACGACTCTGGGGCTGTTGAACTGTGCTTGGGCCTCATCCACAAACATCCCCTTGGTGAGGCCGGACAAAGCCCTGCACGAGCTGGCCTCCGTGTGTCTGTGGTGTCCCAAGGGTGACAGTGGTGTCTGTCTACTCTAAACACGGCCCACGGGGGGCAGCGACCAGCTGACCTTGGGCCCTTGAGAGCCAGTGAGGTCCCATCAGTCGCTTGTCTCACACTGGACACAAGCAGCCCTTGGTATTCTAAACATGGACAGGGGCTCCAAGAAGGAAGGGGGGCACGACCAGGCTGCTTTCAGACAACCCTGACCTGGGGCTTCAGCTCAGAGACAAACACCTCAGGAGGCGGCACCAGGGCCCACAGGGGTGGGGGGGGGGAGGATAAGTCACCCACGGAACAACTGGAAGAGCGACGCTGCGGTCCCAAGGTCGGCTGCTACCTAAAGAATAAGCATTTCAGCACTTCCTCAGGCAAACATCCCTCCATGAACGTAAGGCGTGGATCAAATCCCCATGGAAGCGGGTTTCAATGAACGGCACCCCGGCGGCCGGGGTCGGCAGACTCCCCCACTCACTCTGGTTTTATGTGGGCTGCACGGCAGGGCGGGATCCCGGAACCAGTAGCTTAGAGGTCTTAGAGAAAATCTTAAGGCAAAGGAAGCTGCTGTTAGTCCCGCCTCCAGAGAGGATGGCGGGACAGGGGCGGAGCACGAGGCCTGCATGTGCACATTCAAGGCCAAGATGGCGCTGGGCGTGGCCCTTGCATGTAAAACAGCCTGCAGGTTAGAGGGAGCGGAGGGTTCGGGTGCCAGGCTCGGGTTTGCCTAAGGGCCCCTGCTCCGGGGGACTAGCTGAAAGGTCAGGAACAAGGCATGAGGAGTTGCCACCTTCCGCAGGAGCCTTAAAAATGCTAAAATTTTTGCTGCCAGACACTTCCCCACCCCCATTCTGGTGCCGCCAAGGGAACCTCAGTTTCAGCACAGCACAGGAACAAACAACCTACCTATTGGATTCTCCATACCTTCCCCCAGCCCCGACAGGCCCCAGCCCCTGTAAAGACAGCGCCCTCCTCCACAGCGGTTGCGAATTTCGCCCGGGAACGCTTTCCTTTCCCTCCTTTCTTATGTCCTTTCATTAGCGAGGGGACCTGAAGTGGGGGGGGGGGGACTCCCCCAGGGCCCCTTGGTCTCCTCAGAGACCGGAACCAGCCTTGCAGCCAGCGCACAACAGGCTGCACCCACAGGTGGCGCGCAGGGCAGACGCCGCCAGCTTCCTCACGCCTCACCTCAGCAGGGCGCCTCCCACATCCATTTTTGAACGCGTAACAGCAGCCCTGCCACCACTCCTCACCTGGGCAGTGCTGCTACTTCCATGCGCACAGTCCTCCTCGAGCTGGAACAGAGGGGTGCAGGCACCTCATTTCCGTTCATTAGCAGAACACCCACCTCCTGCCTTTTCTCTCCCTGCCCCACACCCCTCTCTCACAGATGTTGTTAAAATGATCACGAGAGGACGGAGGAGTGGGACAGTGGTGTGGTCTTACCATTCCCCCATCTTCCTTTTGAAAGTGGGTAAAAAGAGACTTTCTGACTTTACTTAGCTGGATACACCTATCTGCCTGCTTCTCTCTCCAAAGCAGGCTACACACTCTTCATTAGCATTTTCACTGATCACCTTTACCATTGATATGCAAACATTAGCTACCAGCTTCTCTCTGCTTTCAGCTCCAAAAACTGCAGAAAAGAAAAACTTTAAAACACAGTTTAAACTTTCCACTCGTGGGTTTTTACCACCATCCCCAGCCTTCTCAACCAAAATACCAAACCAGTGCAAAACTATCAATGCAGTGCAGACTAATTTATTTCTAACAAAGTGATTTCTAATTATCCTAATAATTACAAAAGAAACATGTAAGACTCAGAATACTTTAACATTGTCTAAAACTTTTCTCAGTATTGTCCAAAGTCTTTTCCCAGATTGCCCCAAATATCCTCAGTCTCTCAGTCCTGATCATCTCACCAATATCCAGACAAGAGTCCATCTCCAGACGCTTGAAGACATGTTTCTTTGACTGCTCCTCCTTGTCTTCCATGCTGTCTTCTCCTTGTCACCTTCAGGTAGCAGGAACTCCATGGTGCCAAACCAGCAAAGTTCACTTTCTTCTCAGGCCTAACTTTTGCAAGGCCTCTTTCAGACACAAATCAAACTCAGCAAAACAAACTCCAACACGGAGTTTAAATCTGCAAACTTCTTAACTGCATTTAGCACACATGCTGCCAGCCTGGGCCAGCCAAGGGTTGCAGGCCCTCGGTGGCCACATGGCCAAGCTCACATGGCTCACATCTTTACAAGATGGCCGATTCCCATCTCTCCTCCATTGAACCTCTCTATTCCCTCTCCATATTGGAATCCCAATGGAATCAAATTGAAAAAAAAAATCCTTCTCTTTGTTTGCACACCCTTTATATACCCTGCCTTCCAGAAAATCTGTTTCACCTTGACTATTTCACCTCTTTCTTCCCCCTGCATCCCCCTGAAGGGAAATTCCAGCTAAGGTCATTCCCCCATTTTAACATTACCTGTCCTTGAAATCTGCAATCTTAAACAGGAAGGGGAGGGGCGCACACCCTATCACTTTCTTCCTTTCTTTTCCTTCCTTCTGGTGACTGCATGAGCGGCAGACATTCTGTCCTGCGAAACCAAATAACCAGACTGGTTTTCTGCTCTCTGTTCAAACACTGCCACTGTCAAAGGTGCCACCAAGGAGGCGTGGAAGCACGTCAGACACACGCTAGCGGGCTGCTGCGGCCGGGGCGCGGGCATCAGGGGCGGGGCGTGGTAGCAAGAGCTTGGAAGGGGAGGACCGGTGAGCGAAGACGCAGGCTGAGGCCCAGGCAGGGCCAGGGGGTACATGCAGGGGACCCACCCTCATCGTGTTACACCGCTGTTACACCAGCACAGGGTCAGGGTGAGCCAGGGCAGCCCCCCTGGCCAGAAACCGCTGTCATGGCCAGGATGACTCGCAGGAGGACTCCTGCTTTTCAAGGAGATGCTTTGCCTCTACATGTCTGGCTTCTCGTCATGTACTCCTTTCCTAGTGCGGTCACTTCATCTCACCCGAGAAGGCAATGCTGGGGGTGCTGCTGATGGAGCGGGGCCCACATTCATTTGCTCTCTTCCCAGAGATGAGTGGAGAAGGCTGTTTGTGGGAGGGGCTCCCCAAGTCTGTGCAGGGCTGCCCTTTAGAGATTCACTGCGTCACTGTCCTTAGAACTAGAGATCAAAGATTCACTTCTCAGACAGAAACCAAATGGTTCCACTAATATGTGGGTAACGGGAAAAACAAGCAAAAGGCCAGGAAGAAAAGTCCAAAGGAACTAACCACCAAACCAAAGCACACAACTGGGAGGGGGTGATGAGGGGGCACAGTCAGGGTGGTGGGGTGGTGGGCGAACCCTGGGGAATACAAAGATGTGAAATATATACACAAATACTTTAAATAATGAAATTTTTTCACCTCTAACTCACTGTGTCGGGGGGGGCAGGTTACTCAACCCCCCTCACAGCTGTCTTGCTACCAGATACAAGGATCACCCAGCTTCCAGCGGAGCTGCACAGATGCCCTGCCTGCTACGGGCTCACGGCTGCACACCCACCCAGGCAGGTCAGCATCCACGGGGTCACTATGGAGGGACCCCCCCACTCCGCAGCGGTGTAACACGATGAGGGTGGGTCCCCTGCATGTACCCCCTGGCCTGCTACATGGGAGAGGGGACTGTGCGCGCCGTAGCCCCCCAAGGACCCCAAGTGGAAGGCCACCACTCTGGGGTGGCACCTACATCCCGGGACGAGGCTACAGGGTGGCGCGGTGACCCCCAGCCTCACTGCAGCACGGGCAGCCCTGTGGCTGTGTGGGGCTCGAGGGGGGGGTGTGTTGGCTATCTCCGGGGGGAACACAGCCCAGCGAGGCCGGGAAGCCCCGGCTGGGGTGAGGGGCTGCCTGCCGGGTCTCCCTGCAGCCAGGCCCTGTGGGGTGCGCGCTCTGCAGGGTCTGGTCCTGGGAAGCAGTGTGTCTGGAGGCAGCAGGACTGGGCTGGCCCTGTCCGGCCTTGGCTCTCACAGAGTAGTTACCACGCCCGGGAGCAGGCCTGGGACCCCCCCCCCCCCCGCTTACTGCAGAGCAGAGGCTGGGGAGGAACGGCCAGGAGACGCAGCAGAGCCGAGCTCGACTTGGCGTGGGTCTCCCGCAAAGACCTGCGGGCTCTGGAGCACCCCCCTGGCAGCAGGTGAGCTTGACCAGGACCCCTGAGACTGCTGAGCGGGGTCCCCTCATCCTCTCACCTCCCGCTGGACAAATGGGAGACCAACTACATCCATGGACAGCCTGGCCAGCAGCTGAGCACTGCCTAGCCGAGCCGGGTGCTGCTTGGTCAGAGACTCTAGGGTGTCACCTGTTTGGCTCGCGATGCCCAGGACGCCGTGGCTCCCACCCTGCTGGGCCGAGACGGCGTCTGAAAGCTTGGCCGCTGCTGGGCTTTGCAGCACTCGAGGGGCCTTCTCAGCTGGGAGATCTGTCCTCCACAGCCCCGCAGCCCCAGGATCCAGAGAGAACACTCCCCAGGTTCTGCCTGACTGCCCCGAACAAGAGCTTTGGCTATCTTGTGCCCACCGTGCCCGCCTTCCCCCCACATCAAAGGTGATGGTAGCCTCACCGGCCCCGACACACCTCTGTTCTTCCAGCTGGGAATGGAGCTCGAGCTTCCAGGATCGCTGGCCCCGGCCCTGATGCCCTGACCCCAGCTGCGGCCAGGTATCTGTGAGCCCGAGACGGAGGCCTGTCGGTCCAGGGAGCATCCACCCTGCTTCTGTCTGATAAGGCCCCAAACAAAGATGCCCCCCAGGTCCGGGGAGGCCAGAGGCCCAACGGGGCAGGAAGCTGACCATAGGTCCCAGCCCCGAGGCCTGGATGTTCAGCCAGCGTCGCAGGGGCTGTGTGTCCCACCAAAGCACCAAAACACAGTTCACAGTGAATCGCGAACGAGGCAACTCTACCCACCTGCAAAGCTGGGTTTGGCTGGCCAGGCCAGGGCTGGGCACAGTGCTGCCTGCTTGGACCCCATGTGAGAGCTGTGCTAGCCCTAGACTCGTGCCTGCACCCAGCACAGACAAGATCTCATGGACATTCTCCTGAGCTGCCAACGGCCATGCGAGGAAACTGCAGAGAGTAAAACCCGTGACCAGTGAAAATGGAGACAGAAGACGCCAACGCCGAGCTAGCGTGCCAGCGCAGCTCCGAGAGGAAGGCAGAGAGCGACCACAGACGGTATCTGGAAACAAGGACGATCCCAACTCTCCTGTGTCTTGGGGAACTAGAAAATGAACAGCAGTGATAGCGGAGGTAAAATAAACCCAAGTTCGCACAGGAAAGTGATCATAGGAATAAGGTGGTAGTAGAAATAAATGGAATCGAAACGAGGAAAACAATCAAAAAGATGAACAAAACCAACCTTAGGAAGTTTAACAAAATTGGCAAACCTTTAGCTAGATTTCTGAGAGAGACCCACATCATCAACATTAAAAATTAGATTATAACTGATAACACCAAATACAAAGCAAATACAAAGCATCGTAAGAGGCTCCAAGAGAAGACTCTCTATCCACAAGTTGGACAAAGTATGGGAGATGAATCCATTCCTGGAAACATGCAACCTTAAGGCTCAACAGGGAAAAACAACATCTGAATGCAAACAGCAGTCAGGAGACTGAAGTAGAAATCCGAAATCTCCCAACAAAGAGACGCAGGACCAGATGGCTTCATGGGTGAATTTTACCAAACATTTAAAGAAGAATTAATGTCAATCCTGCTCAGACTCTTTAAACAAAAAATCAAACACTCCCCAATTCATTTTACAAGACCGGCATTACCTAAAACCAAACCCAGATTAGAATGCTACAAAAAAAGAAAAAACTATAGGTCAATATTCTTCATGAATATAAATGCAATAATTCCCAATAAAATACAAGCAAATCAAATTCAGCAGCACATTACAAGGATTATGTACTGTGATTAAGTAGGATTTATCCTTGGGAGGCAAGGATGATTCAACAAACACAAATCAATAAATGTAATATGCCATGTTAATAAAGGAAGTAGTCGCATGCTCATGTCAATAAGAGCATAACAGGCTTTTGATAAAATTCAGTGTATTTTCATGACACAAACTCATTAAATTAGATATTGCAGGGACACAGCTCACCATAGTACAGGCCATAGTACAGGTAAGTCCTTAGTAAGCACACTCAACGGTGTCAGGTTAAAAGTCTTTCCTCCAAGATCAGGAATAAAACAACAGTAACCCCTTCCTGATCCTTTCCAGCATGGTACTTGAGGTCCTTGCCACAGCAACCAGGCATGAAAAAACTTAGAAGGCACAAAAATTGTAAAGAGAGAGACAAAAGTGTCTCAATTTGCAGACGAAATGAAGTTAGATACAGAAAATGCTAGACCTCATTAAAAAACTGTTAGATATAATCAACAGATTCAGTAAATTTGCAAGACATAGAAACCAGTGTATTTCTAGACTTTAACAAGACATACAGTGGGGAAAAAAATAGCTCAATTTATAATAGCATCAGAAATAGTAAGTATGTAGGAATGAAGTTAACCCAGGAAATGAAAGATCTCCATGCTGAAAAATACAAGACACTGATGAAGTAACTGAGGTAGAAACAAATGGGGTCATGTCCATGATTATGCATTGGAAAAGGCGGATAATTGAAGTAGGCACAATACTCATGTTCAACACAATCCCTATCATTTCCGTGGCACTTTTTATAGAAGTAGGAAAAAAATCCCAAAATTTACATACATGAAATTAAATCATGCACCAGAAATCCCACAAAAATCCTGTACTGAGGCATCTGGACTATCTATAAGACCCATAAGCTGCCTGCTAACCAAAAAGAGTCCTTTGACTGCCAGTTGAGGCAAAACTCTTATGAAGACAGAAACAAAGCAGAACATCTTGGTATCAGATCAATGAATGGAACTAATCACACGTTAGCTGTGTGACAACAGGCAAGTCGCATTGCTGCTCTGAAACCATCTTCCTCAATGCAAACAAGGACTGCAGAGCACCCCTGGGTCTCACAAGGGCATGTTGAACGCACAAGTCTCCTTGGTGTCATGGAGGCCTCCAGGGACAGGAGTTCACCATGCCCAGCAGGAGGCCAGTTTCATTGCTACACAGAGGTCCTAGAAAGTTCTCTTGAACTTTAAGCTGAACACCATCAGCAATCCAGGATGGGGTCCCAGTCTATGCCAATGCCTCAAGAGGGAGCTGACCCCTTAGCTTGTACCCCTGGACTGCAAAAACTGCTCCATCTCATTGACTTATGCTGGACTGCACGGTAGAATTAGCTATGATCATGTTTCCTGAACTACAACAATATGACACTGCGTACCGCCTATGTTCTCAACCACCGCTGCTAAGGCAGCTATAAAACAGTAAGGGGAAAGGAACAGGACCGAAGGAAAAACTAAAGCAGCGTGTGTGGGTCTTCGTTTCTGTAGCTATTTCTGTAGTTTTCTTTTTGCAGCTGTTACTGCAGTCGCTGTTGAGAGCTTCGGCCCCTACTACGGACTCCACTTTATTGTCCCCCTGATCATTACCTTCATGAATCCATGTGCTTTCCTAGGCGGGCATTTCTTCATTCCTCCGGGGTCTAAATCTGGCACTGCCTGGCTCTATCTGCGTCTGGCGCAGCTCCCGCTCAGCCCTCAGTATTGCTCATGGGGGTCCTAACACTTGCCTGGGACAATCTTCAGCTCTCAGGACAAAGTCCTTTCTGACCCCCCAGGTAGCAGCAGCAGCAGCAGCAGCTTACATTTCCCTTGCAGATCAGGACCAAATCCCCATGGGGCATGGCACTGGCCACCACCGCTCTGGGGCCATGACAGAGCCAGGCTCTGCAGATGGTCAGGCAGGGCTGCGGCCCCTGGCCAAAATGTCCCATGGGGAAGAAAACCTTCCGGTGAGCAGAGCGCCTAGTGACGGGCAGAGAGGGCAGGAGTTCTAGGGAAAGCTGCAGTAATGACAGAAGTTGTTCCCACTCGTGCCTCTTTCTCCTTCAACACCGTGTATCTGCTTTGGAGAAATACTGCGCTGACTCCAGATTTCAACTCATAACCCCAAGCAAATAGGTGGCTGCTCCTTAAGGAGCCCTGTTGAGTACTCAGCAGGCCCTAACACCAATCGATGGTTTTGGGGGGAATGGGCTACCTCGTGACGCCCCTGGATTTCAGCAGTGCACACCAGCAGCCACTCAGTGTGACCCCAGGGTGGCATATACTCTGGACACACGCATGCAGCTGGGTGTGACCTGTCCCTGGGAAAACAAGCCCCCCTCCTGTGATGAAGGGCCTCATGGCATCCACCGGGCAGAGTTCCCCCTGGGCGATGACAGCGTGATGACATGGCCACGAGCTGCCCGGCTGATGGCCACGTGACTACACACAGGCTCATCGAGCTAGACCAGTGCATCTTCGGTGGGAGTTTACTCTAAGGAAAGAATCAAACAGAGAGATCTTCAAGGCCAGGCATGTCCGGCACAGAATGCCAGGAGAGGGGGCCTCCCTGGCATCCTGCAGGGAAGGGCTCGGGATGAAGCTAAGGAACCTGAGCTCAGAGAACTACTAGGCATTTAACGATGGGTCAGAGCACTAACTCTGACTGTCCATCGGGGAGAATCGGTGTGTTATCTGTGCACGGAAGGCAGTTGCTCCCGACAAGGAGACCGAGTCATGTGGCCCTGAGGAAGGGCCCAGGTCCTATCACACCATCATCGGACCTGTTCCCGGCTCCTGGGAACTGTCTTCTGCATCTGTGAGCTCCCCTACCCCCAGAGTCATCTCCTCCCTGCTGCTCTACCCTGACCTGCCCACACCCGTTCTCTACCCTCCCATGAGAGGATTTTTTTTTTCAATACGAACTAGACTTAGAATGACCCTCAGTGGGCATCTTTTAATTGCTATTAAGTTTTAAAGTCTTTAAGGTACCTTAAAAGGCTCATGATTCACAGCAGCTAAGATGGAAACAATCTAAATGCCCCCGAGCAGATGAATGGATCGATAAGATGGGGTATGCATACATACGGGAACACTACTCATGCCATTTGCAGCAACATGGATGGAGCTGGAAGGGATCATGCTAAGGGAAGTGAACCAGAAGGAAAAAGATGAAAAAAAACCACTGAACAGTCTCACTCCCAGGGGGATGAGGGGAACCAAAGAAAAGGTCAGGGAAAAGACAAAACCTACAGACCAACCATAGGTCCGAGGCACGGAGCAGGGGAGGGGGAGGGGAGACCACAAAGGGCTGTGGAGATGGAGCCTAACTACCACGGTGGGGGGAGAATTGTGGGGCCCACACCTGTAGGGAGAAATCAAATATTGTACAAAAACGAATAAATCGATAATAATAAAAAGGCTTAGTGCAATTTGACCAAAGTAAAGGTCTCAGAGCTTGTTATCCCTTGCCCCGACCAAGCGGTCAGTCCGGGCCAGTCCCGCTTCCTGCTACAGACATCATCACCTTGGCTGGCAGAGCTGGACTCTGCCTGTTTTCATGTCTTTCTTTCCACCATTCGCAGGTTTCCTTGAATATTCTCCCTCGAGTTAAGAACCTCCATTAGCTGAAATGCACTAGATAATAAAAGGACGAATGCCTTCGAAGAGATACGTTTTATGTTGCTACTAGACTCGCAGGATTTTCAAAAGGCAAATTATTTCCAGGGTTGGTTCATCAGAATGGGAACTCTAGGCAGTGAGTCTAGGGCTGCACACAGAGAGAGAGAGGGATAAAGTATCTGTGCCACCATTTATAATTACTTCATAATTGTAAAATAAGTTGAGAAAACATTACCATCAAGCTGACAGGACTCAGAATAAATCTTCACAAAAGAACAGGAAGCAGTTGCTATGACAAGAGTGGAGGTGGGCTGCTCTCCCCTTTTCCTGGCTGGGGAGGAAGTGCTCCCCAAGCTAGGGCTGTACCCCTAGCCTTCCACTCCCAAGTGGGCTAAGGCGAATCCCTGGTAAAATGTCTCCCCGATCCCTGTGAGGGAAGCTGACCACCGTCTGGCAGTTCTACTGCTGGCAACGGGATTTTAAGGATACAAATGACCTGTGCCATTCATTAAAAAAATGATAATAATAATAATAGCAATTTATTTTTACTATCATCAATATACTTACTTTATATAATAGAAACCTTAGAATAAAGCAATTTTTTCCAAAATAACTTTCCCTGCCCTAAAGACCCATATATATGTATTTAAATGTTGTATTATCATCTATGCCATTCAGGCCGGGTCATAATTATTCAGCGGCAGCCAGGTACTGTGCACCTGTCCCTGCACGGGCACCTCCTTCCAACCGGCTGGTCCCAGCCCTTCCGTAGGGACTGCGCTCCCACAGGTGACACCCTGAGGAGCCACGTCACCATGGGACGGCCACAGCGCTGCAGGTTTCTTGGCTAAGGGGACTCAGCTTTGACAACCGTGGGAACCGCTCAGATGCCAGCAGTGCGCTTAGGGAGTGGGGTTTCCCCGCAGCATGTTTAGTGGGTGGGGTTACGCAGTGGCATGCTTAGTGGGCGGGGCTTCCAGCAGCATTTAGTGGGTGGAGCTTTCACAAACACGCCCAGTGGGCGGGGCTTCCAGCAGCACGCTTGGTGGGCGGGGCTTTCTGGCAGCACACTTAGGGGGTGGGGCTTCCAGCAGCACGCTTGGTGGGCGGGGCTTCCTGGCAGCACACTTAGGGGGTGGGGGTTCCAGCAGCATGCTTGGTGGGCGGGGCTTCCTGGCAGCACACTTAGGGGGTGGGGCTTCCAGCAGCACGCTTAGTGGGTGGGGGTATGGGGCTACCACTCGGACACCCGGTCACTGGCTACCTCACACACGCTGCCCCACGTGGGTTCTCCAGAATACACGTCTGGAAGTAATTTCTTCTGTGAGATTTACTTGTGTTTCTATCTCTCGTTGGACTGTGATGGCAACAAGGGTGGGAACCAGGGCCTCTTACTCCCTTTGACCTGAGCCATCATATTATCGCCAGTGTCCAGCCCAGGGCAGGACGCTCGGTGGGGGCTCAGCTCACTTGTCGATAAATGCATACAGATGATGCGAGACACTTCGGTGTAGGTGACAACGCAGTGTGCTTGGCACCAGTCAGGCCTGGTCCAACATAAGAATTATGGACGCAATTGAAAAAAAAAAAAAAAAAAAAACATGCCGCAGGGTGAGAGGGGCCAGCAGCAGACACACCTGTAAGGACGCCATCCTTGTGAGGGGGCGCCTGGGGGATGAAAGTCACAGTAGTCTTGCCCGGGGGCGCTCCAGTAACTGCGGACAGGAGCAGTGGGTGCCCAAGCCGCTGTCGTCGTTGGGGTCCGCGGAATCAGAGCACAGAGTTTGGATTTCCAAAGATCCTGGAACACTCAAGAGGAAATTCTCAGAAAGAACAGAATAATGCTGCAAATGCTCTAAACCTGCAGGTGACATCCTGTCATCCCCTGGCCTGAATCCACAGTTGTGCATCTTTGGAGGATGCCCTAAGGAGCCCGGAGGCAGTGCCAACAAGCTGTGTGTGAGAGGGATGAGCAGGGGGGTAATCTGCTGCCCTGGAAGAAGGGGAGCAATGGGGCTAGACGGCCTCTCTCAGAGGGAGCACTGGCTTGCAGAGAGGCGCTCGCTTTTCCCCAGTGAGGACGACCGGAGAGGAGACTCTGCCCTTGGTCTAAGGGCAACAGCAACTTAGCAACACCCCAAATAGCTCCGACCTAAGCTGCTGCAGGTCAAGGGGGATCTGGAGCTATGACGATCAACTGCCAGGGAAAAGATCTTTAAGATGAGCTAACAAGACTGGGTCTTTGTAACACACGGTGTTTTGTATAAGGGTGCCCAGCACACACCTGAAAAATATGCCAGCTTCAGGAAGAACCAGTCTAACCCTGGATCCTAGGGACACAAGTCCCTGAGAATGTACACTCCCCCTCCCCCGGCCCCCAGCTAGCGACCATACTGTTTAAATTATCAGAAAACCACTTTAATATAACCAAGACATTCTGAGAAAAAAATGCCATGCAAGATATCTCCCTTCCCCTGCCCCAGCCAAGACTACAGACTAGGTAGCCAGGCACAGGCAAAACAGCTTCGAGGAGACCTCCAGATTCCATTTCCAGCAGCACCCCTGAACGCAGAGCTGAGTCTAGTCAAAGGGGGGGCCAAGGAAGAGAACTTGATTT
>PVHY01027812.1:0-15865 GCA_004024945.1 Uropsilus gracilis | reverse complement strand
TCCGCTTTGCCCGAGCGCCGCGCCGCAGCCATGGCCCTGGTGACCCTGCAGCGCTCACCCACGCCCAGCGCCGCCTCCTCCTCCGCCAGCAACAGCGAGGTGAGCCCCGGGCCCGCGGCCCTGGCCCGGCCGAGCAGCCGCCGAGCCAGGCCTGGGCCGGGAGTGCGTGCGGGGCGGGGGGGCGCAGGGGTCTCGGCTGGGACCGACTGCAAGAAGCCCGCGGCCTGCGGGGACCCCGCCTGCGTTGTCCGACCCCTAGGAGACGGTGCTTGGATGTCACCCCGGACGAGGGTGGATGTGCGGGGGGGCTGTGTGATTGTGGCTCCCGTGTGCGGGTGACTGCGGGTGCGACCCCCACCGGGGTTGACTGTGCAGGAGATTGAATGAGTGCGACCCCCCTTCTGGGGGTGACTGTCTGTGCCACCCCATCTCGGACGACTGTGCAGGAGAGTGCATGAGTGTGACCCCCGTCTGGGGGTGACTGTGTGTAACCCCCATTGACTGCGACCCCTGTCTGGAGGTGACTGCTGGTATGGCCTTTGTAGGGGTCACAGTATGTGGGTGTGACCCCCACCCCCGATTGACTGTGCAGGAAACTGTGTCACCCCAGTTTGGGGGTGATGGTGTATGGGTGTGCCCCCTGTCTGGGGTGACTCAGTGAACCTCTGAGTGTAACTCCTGTGTGCAGGTGTGACCCCTTCCTGGGGGTGAAACTGGGTGTTCCTCTGGGACTCCTCGTTAGGTGACTGTGATGCTGGCACTGAGATTTGTCACCCTGCAGCTGGCTGGCCTGGCCCGGCCCCGTGTGCTGGGCGTGGGGGCCTGTGACTCTACGTGTGGGACTGTGGCGTGTGCCTGTGAGGAACCGTGCCCAGGGTGCTGAGAGTGGCTGCCTGAGGCACCCGAGTGAGTGTGAGATTGTTTCCCTGACCACACGCCCGGCGTCTTGGTGCAAGTGGCTGCCTGTGTCACTGTGTGACAGCAGCTGCGTGAGCCCCAGACACTGGGTGACTGTGTCGCCCATCTGTGTGCTGCTCCCACAGGGGCTTTCCATTCTGTGACTTCACCCAGGGCTGCATGCACCTGTGCTTCTGACTGTATAGCTGAGGCCAGTCTGGGTTTGGGGTTACCCCGGGGCATTCTGGGGCAACCCTGTGCAGGTCTGCACAGCACCAGGTCTGTGCTTGGCTGGGGAGTGGGTTGGGGCACCAGTGTCCTGAGTCAGCACTAGGGCTGAACCCCAAAGTTCGGGGCATCTGGCCTCGGAGTGGGGCCTTCCTCTCTCACCTCCCATCTCTTGGAGAACCAGTTAAGGCTCTGGTCTAAGCTCAGACCCAGAGGAAGGCTGAGTGTTGGCTTGAAGACAGCACAGCAGCAGGAGATGTGAACTGTTCAGAGAAGGGAGAGAAGGTGGGGGAGGAGTCCTGCAGGCCCAGGAAGTGGGCCCCAGCTTCTGGGTTGTTCAGGCCCCTTCTGGGGTGGGGGGAGCTGCAAGGGGAAGTTGACAGATAACACAGCAGCGGAAAAGGCTTGTGTGTGTCTGAGAGAAGAGAGGCCCAGTTCGCCACTCCCAGCGGGGTAACTCTTTGACCTATTTTGCCAGGACTGTCAGGGACATTTTCACAGTGGCTGAGGATGCTGTTCACGAGTTATCTTGTCTGCAGCTCGAAGGTTCTCATCCCTCCTCTGTTTGCTGAATGGGGCGAAAGGACTTAGGGAGCCAGGGTTGACACCTGAGAAGTTAGGCTGTGGGAGCTGCCCCACTCTCTGTAGAGACGACTGCTCTGCTTCATCATTCCCAGCACTACTGTCTTGCAGCTTCCAAAGTGCTTCCACATGCTCGCGCCCATGTTCCCTTCTCAGCAGTGTGTGAGATGAGCAGTTTGGCTACAGGAAGGGGTAGTCTGAAGGCCTGTCAGTCCAGGTCTCTGATTCTAAACTCCATGTCCCCTGCGTTTACTTGACCTGGTTCATTTTAGACATAGCTCTACATTTTCATTCATTGTAAGCTGAAATAGAGTTCACGTACCATAAATTCACCCATTTCAAAGTATACAGTTCATTCACAAAGTCATGCAACCATCGCCACTAATTCCAGAACCTTTTTGTCACCTCCAAAAAGACACCCCCACACTTAGCCATCACTTGGACGCCCTTCTTGTGGTCTCCACCTGACCCTGACTCTCACCATTTCCAGGCTACCACTGATAAACTTTCTGACTTCACAGATTTGCCTGTTCTAGACATCTCATATGAGTGGAGTCATATATTAACCGGTCTTTTATGCCTGGCATCTTTCTCTTAGCATGAAGTTTTCAAGGTACATCCTTCTTGTAGCATATATCAAGACTTATCCTTTTAAGCCAGGTGTGATGGTGTGCACCTATAATCCAAGCTCTGGGAGGCAAGAGGACAGTTTGCGGGTTCAAGACTACCCTAGGCAACATAATGAGACCTGGTTCTCAAAAAAGCAGCTGGGTGTGGAGGCAGATGCCTGTAATCCCAGCTATCTGGAAGACTGAGCCTCAGCATCGCTTGAGTCCCCAGGATCGGGTCTACCCTAGGCAACACAGCAAGACCTAGGCTCCCCTCACCCAAAAAAAGGACTTACCCTTTTCAGTGCTGAGTAATATTCCATTGAATGAATTGGCACACTTTTTTTTTGCACATTTGGGTTGTTTAGACATTTCTCTAGAGACAGTTCAGATTTACTAGAGAAAACATTATTTTCCCAAAGCATCCATGACCCAATTAACATAAAAATTAAGTAGTTTTTGTCTGACTTTAGTAAGTCAGCACCATCCCTGGGCCAGAACAGGCAGGGTCTGGAAGGGAGGGCTTTATCCCAGCTGGGGTGAGGCGCACAGAAACAAGATGGAACCGAGAGTGCAAGCACAGGTGCTCAGAGTCCAGGATATCCATCAGACCTGCTCTGCCACTGGTCTGGCCTGTGGTTGCTTCCCCGCTCTGGGCCTGTCTGAAAGGCCTAGCTTTCCTGTTCATGTGTTCTTTGGCACGGGTCGCTTTCTTCTCTGACCTCGCATGCCTTTTATCCCGAGACTCAGAGTAACTGTGAATCGGATGGTTTTGCAGTGCTGAACCCCAGATCACTTCCTTGCTTATCAAAATGCGACTGGTTCGCAGAGTCAGATACTGAGGCTGCTGACTTCTGCCCCAGCCCATCCTGCTGCCTCGCATGGGACCCCAGGGAAATCCCAGCCTGACCAGCAGGACAACCCTCCCCTTTTCTTTCTCCCCCTTCTTCTCAATCCTCGGTTTTCTCATTTATGTCACTCTGCTGTTAACCTCCTCTCATTCCTTTATGAGAACGGGCAGAGCGCGCAAGAAGAGAGAAATCAGTCATTTTCAGGAATGGATCGTAACTTTGTTGTTTTTGACAAATGTTCATGGTGACTAATTTTCACGGGCAGATCTCCAGTCACATTTTTGGGGGTTGGATCAGAGTTTCTGACCTCAGCCCCACTGACGCTGGGAACCGAAGCTTCTAGGCTGTGGGGCTTGTCCCGGCATGGGAGAGAGTGCAGCCTGCCCTCTACCCACTAGATGCCAGTAGCACCCTCCAGAAAGGGTGCCAGATGTGGCCCACTGTCCCCTGCTCAGAGCCACCGAGCTTCTCTTCTAAGTTTGTGACTATTACGAGTTGTTTTGCTGCTGCTGCTGCTGCTGCTGCTGCTTCCCATTGGGATGGAAACTCATGACCCCGTGGCCAGCAGAGCCGGCCTGCCTCGCCCCTTCTACATGGGGTGGGGAGTGCAGGAACGGATCGATGGGGCTCCAGCCTCACCTCTGCACAGTACAGTGAGTCCAGCGTCGCCTACATGTTCTTGGCAACTGAGACTTTAAGTGAAATGACATAAGGAAAGAGGTTTTACTGTCAACTAGTCTATTTTTATCTTTTATACATTTTATTTTCTTGATTGCACACACACATCACATCATTGTCTACCCCAAGGCACTCCCACCACTCCATCACCTGCGAACCATCTTTATCTCTTGTGCATTCCCCTCTTCCAATTTACTCCCCTCTTACCCTTCCCCTCACCCCCGCCCTAGGCCTCAATTCCATTGGCAGTTTTAAATTTTTCTTGTCCATTTGTTTGTCTCTCTTCCCTGTAGCCCTCATATAAGTGAGGTCATCCGTATTTTTCTTTTTCTCTGCTAACATGAGTCCTTCTAGCTCCATCCATATTGTTGCAAATGACATGTTTGTCTTCTTCGATTGGTGAATAATATTCCATTGTATACATATACCACATCTTTTTCAGCCATTCTTCAGTTTTCTGGGCATTTGGGGTGTTGCCATAGCCTGGCAATTTTAAGTAGTATGTCAACTAGTCTAAATAAGACTTATTCCTGCAGCAAATTTCTGACCACCCATCATCACCGACTTTTCAATAAAGACCCTTTAACACTCCTGAGAAGAGACACTCATTGACATCCATTCACTCATTTTTTTGCCAGCTCACCTATTCAAGTCTGGTTGAGGGTGGCTGAAGCCTTCAAGGCCTGTCCAGCCCTGGACAGACACCCTGCCGTTACAGATGACTCTCAGCACACCCACCCACACACACACCCATCCTGGGGGTGATTGAGGCCCGCCAGTGAACCTCTTGTGCCCAGCTTTGTGATGTGGGAGGAGACCCACACAGACGTGGGAAGACCGTGTGAACTCCATGTAGCTGCTGCCCTGGCAGGGAGTCAGTTTTTTTTTTGCATCAACAGGAATTGGTAATTTTTCTCATCAATGTTATGACAAAGCAATGCTATTTGAAGACCTGCTGTACGTAATACAGCGCCTTAGTCAATGAAGGGACTCGGGGCCCTGTGGAGATTGCCAGCCGTAGGACTCAGTCCCTCCCGCCTGAGTCCCGTGCCCCGTGCCCGTGCACTTGGCTTCTGTCTGGTTTCTGTCCTCGATCAACCTTGCATCTCTCCCAGCCATCACTGCTTTCCAGGTTTCTCTTTCCCACTCAATGGGCTCCTCTGTGTAACATACAAAACATGCCAAGTCCCAACGGCACGGTCTCGTTTGGGACTCGGGAGGGCTTTTTCTTCTCATTTCAGTTGTTGTTTGTTTTTTTTTTTTTTTTGAAAGAAAAGAAAGATGGCATCAGGGGCTTAAGTCCTCATTACTTTTGGAGCCTAATCTCTTGACCTTCTGACTTTTAGAAAAGATGAAATGCTATCACTTGTATAAATAAACCATAGACTTACCAAATTTCTTATTGAATATTTAAGAATCACCAAGAGCTTTTGAGATACACCCCCCCCACACACACACACACAGCCTGATCTTGGTCATCTTCCATGGTGAGAGATTTGCATGGGATGGGGTGTATGATGTTTTTCAACCCCGGTGTTGGGACTTAAAATTGTGTTGCTCACTCAGCTACTGCCCAGCTTAAAGGAGGAAATATCTTAAAGCAGCCCCCCTCCCCTTCAAAAAGAAAAGCAGGATAAGATCCAAAACCACCCTGGAAAGTGGAGACCCAAGGGCTAAAAGTGTGTTGTGTAACAATGCCGGCCAGCAGGCTTCGCTCCACGGGCTGTGGCAGGGATGGGGGTGAGCGTGGGGAAATCCGAAAATTCCACTGGGAAGTTGCTCAAAGGAACAGCAGCGCAGGATGGGCACGGGAAGGGCGCGGCCGTTTAGAACTGGCTTCCTGGACATCTGTGTGTTTTTCAGACACCAGAGCAGAAAACCCGCGCCTCGAGTCTGGGCGCTTTGCCGGTGGTGCCTGTGTGTGACCTCCCCCCTCTCTCTCCACAGTTGGAGGCTGCCAGCGATGAAGATCGAAAATTAAACCTCAGGTAAGCAGATGCGATTTTCCTTCTGAAGGCTTTCTTCCACCAATCAGGTAAGAAATACGCTTGGGGAGACGTACCTTCCAGAAAGAATAGACCCGTTTCTTCTAGGAGTGCTTTGAAAACGATGCAGAAAGCCTTCTATACAAGTCGTGCTGCAGAAAGTACATGCGTGTTTAATGATAAACAGCTTCATTAACATCTCACATTGAGGCAAGAGGGGAAAGAACTGCCACCAGGTCTCACCCGTCCTGCTTGGTCGAGTCTTTTGATAGACTTGGTTCCAGATGTTACCTTTCCTTTGAAAAAAAGAATCAGCTAATAGGTTCTCACTTTCCCATCCTGCCTTTGGGAAGGTAGTTCTTTTGAGGGAAGCGTAGTCATTGCTCATTTGAAACAGACATCCAACCCCCTAAGTTTATTGAATCAAGGTGTAGAGTGGCTTTTTTTGGTTTGTTTTCTGCTTGTGAAATATTTGAACTATGCTTATTTAAAAAAATCCCTTAATCTCCAATTTCTGAGTTGCTACACTGATTAGCAGACACCAAAAGCATTGTTTTCTTTGCTGAAAACATAAGGCCTCCCTTTGGGTATTTCGTTGGTTTGAGGAAGATTTAGCACATTCTGTACAATGTAGTCTTTTGCACCGAGGGTCTTGTCTTAGAGGGACTTGACTTAAACTCCAACTCTTCAGAATTTTAAGAGTAAACAGTTTCAAAGATGTGTGAGTGTGTGTGTTTAAGTCTGTTTCATCTTGTGAGGGGGAGGAAGATTAATTGGAAAAGGAAGTACGTTTTCAGAAACTGGGGTCAACCCTTCATTACCAAGAGCAGAAACTGGGGTCAACCCTTCATTACCAAGAGCACGATGTTCTCGGGGTGAGGCTCTCAAGCAGAAGGGGGGGACAGCCACCTCTGAGGTTCCTGTGTGAGTGAAGGCGGGGACAGCATGCACTTCCCCTGGGTCAGCATCATTTCTAAGATGGTGTGCATGGGGGAATCAAGGTCTGCGGCAAATGGAGCGATATCGCTGCGCGTGCTGGGTCTTCATGTCAGGCTGCGGGAAGGCTCAGCTGCGATGACAAATGTTTTCTCTCACTTGGGTTTTTGGGTACCTGGGGTCTGGGTCAGGATCTGAAGATCAGCCCGACTCCCATTGGGGGCAGTGCTGGGCTGTGTTGAGGAACTGGGTGGAGGCAGGAAGGGGGAGGGCAGGGAGGAGAAAGAAGTTTGCACTTTGGGGAGGAAGAGCCGAGCTGGCTGCTGTGTGGGGGTCAGAGCAGCTGCTGCAACAGGAGGCAACTCTGCCCCCCACTCGCCCGGCTTCTCTCCTAACCTTGGTACCTTTTCCACCCTCCAGCCTGACTCTTCCCAGGGCTCCTGCCTCGGAGTTGGTGTTTAGCACGCCACTGAGATAGTCTTTAGGACATTTAATTGCTCTTATATTGCTCACGGCACAGTGTGGGGGATTGTTTCAGTCCATGAGAACTTACAAAGGGCAGCAAGAGGCAATGTGCCTGTCCTTGTGGTCCATCAAAGGCCCCTTTCTCTGCCCAGCCGGGAGCTAGAGAGGACCCCACAAAGGGCAGGGCTGGACCTCACGGTTGCTGTGTGTGTGGTGTCTTGAATCCGCACAGCAACCCCTAGGGGGCGTCTTCTCAGTCACTGGCACTGAGCCTGAGCCCTGAACTGACAGCGGAAGGCACTGAGGAGGTCCGCTGCTTGTGACATGGGACCACCCCACGCACTGCCTTCCGGAGGCCAGCTTGCTGCTTCTGTGCAGTCAGCTGTCTCTGACGCAGGTGAGGGAGCGAACCTGACTCACCAGCCGTCAAAGGCTGCTCCGGGCCAGAGCTCCGGGCCAGAGCCCAGACCCTGGGGACTTGTGGTGGCGCCCCCAGGGTGTCAGCCCTGTGATGACCTCTGTGACACTCCCCTGCTCCCAGGAGGTCCCCAACGCCACTGTGCCAGCTGGGAGACCTGGGTTGGCGGCGGGGACCTGGGTCCTGAGGTTCCATTTTCAGGCCCTCGCCGCTCACCTTGACCTTGACATCTGTGTTCGGCAGAGGACAATGTCCTGGCCACTCACCCTTCGGGACAAACACAAAATGTCTGGCATCCCGGGCGGGTGAAGCTTTCACTGAAACCTGTTCCCACCATGTCAGCTGCACGTTTGGTGCTTTGCTCATTTAGCTTCTGGAGGAAAATGCATGGTGTCATTGAGTGTTTTGCTGGTCCTGAGGGGACGAGCCTTAGAGATTTCTCTTTGCTTCACATTGATCCTGGAGGTGCACAGACCTGTCTGTGGGTGTTGGTGGCAGCACCACCAGGGATGATGGGCTGGTCCCCTGGTATCCTCCCATCTCCCCTTAATTGATAGCTTCATCTTCCAGGTCATCTAAGAGGTCCACTCTGGCTCACGGAGTCCGTGATTGGCAGGGCGGCAGAGACCTGCTCTTCTGTGTCTTTCTTCCCTCTTCTTCCTTGCAACCCTCCATCTGTTGTTCCCTGCCCCTGCCCCCCCCCTCCCAGTACCATTCAGGTCCTCATGCCTCCCTGAACTAAGGGCCACCCATTAACAGCCCTCTCCTTTCCTCAGCCTTCCCCCTCCCAGACTGGCATCTCATGGCAACCCATGCTTCTTCCTCCTGGCCTTACAGCCCTTGCTCATCACCCCCTTCTCTTCCGTTGACTGTGTCTCCCATGGGGCAACTCCTCCCAGATCCACTCTTTCTTGGAGCTGTTTCTTCCCCGCCTACCCTGTAACCCTGCCACTGGCTCACCCCAGTTGTTTGTAGTTCCCTTCCGTCCAGGAGGCCGCCCTCTGTCTTACCTGGCAGGCATACCCTTTCTGGCTCATTCGACACCAGTCGAGGCTTCCCCGCAGCAGGCCTGAGGGTCGCTGCCTACACGCAGCATTCCAGCACTTGAAATGCGTTTGTTTTGTTCAAAACCTGTGGTCACCGGCGTGCGTGTGCACAGGAGAGCGAGTGCGGGGGGGCGAGTGTGGGGCCCAGATCAGCAGGCCTGCCTCGGCCTCTGGCTCCAGCACGAGTGACTATATCCCTTTCGCTCCATGCAAGGCTTGGAAGGTTGGGTCCTGAGTGTGTGTCCTCAGGTTCCATTTTCAGGCCCTCCTCGCTCACCTGCAAGGGCTTCCAGGGTTGTTGGATATGGGGTGAGATGCTCCATGCACAGAGCCAGGTCCATGGTGGTGGTTGTCTGGTCTATGTGGTTTGCGCCTGTGTTGGGTCACAGCGTAGAATTACAGAGTCCTACTCCCCACCTTGCTGTGGCCACTGTGTCAGGTGCCTGGGAGGGTCCTCACCTTGGGGGGGGGCGCTTTCTGGGTCCAGGGGACCAGTGCTCCTCATCTGGCTGTATCCCTCCACACCTGCTCTTCTCACCTGGCTATATCCCTCTGCACCTGTGCTCCTCACCTGGCCATATTCCTTCACCCCTCACGTCTGCACACCCCACTCAGCTGTATCCCTCCGCACCTGCGCTCCTCACCCGGTTGTATCCCTCCACAGCGCTGGAAGGGAGCTGTGCAGCGTCATCTGCCTCAGGCCATTTCTCTGGAGGCCTCTGAAGCGCCTCAGAACGGGTCCCCTCTCCTAGGAGGGAGGCTGACCCAAGCCGGGCAGCACGGCCAGCCTCGCTCCCCTTCCTCACTCCTGGGAGCCGCGGCGCTGACTGTGGGAATCGGCGAGCAGATGGCCCCGCTGGCAGCGGCTCCTGGCGCCCTCGCCGTCCTGGGAGCCGCCTCAGTCTGGCATGAGAGCCGGGTGGTTCGGTGCCAGGCAGGGCCCGGGAGGGAATCTGGTTGTGTTGTCTCCAGAGTGTCGATCAGGAGGGAACGTGTTGTTGTTGTTTTTCATCCAGCCTTTCCAAGTCAAGGGCAGGAAGATCCGCATCAGAGTTCCTTTCTTATCTTTCTGGCCTCCCCAATTAGTTGGGCCAGGGCAGCAGCGTTTCGTCTTCTCTGCTTCTTCTGGCTTGGGCGGCACTGTCAGCTCCCGTGCATCTCGGCCTGCCCCTCCATGCGCCCTTCTCCCTAGCCTGGACCTGGAATTCCCCGTCACCCTCGGCTTGCCTGCCTGCCTGCCTCGGGCGCCTTTGGGCCTCCTCACCCCACCTTTTCTGATGGTTTTGTAGCCCGGTATTGATTGTTTCTGCTGATGATCTGGCCGAGCCTCACTGCATCAGCGCTCTGCCGGGCGGCCGCTGTACCCACCTCTAGTGCTGTACCTGCTTGTCACGTGCCGCATCCCAAAACAGCCCCCGGTGTCCGCTCACTGACCCATGCGTGCGCCTCTCAGGGTCTCACAGCCGTCAGCACTGCCTTGGCCAGCGCGGGGTCACACTGGAGGTTCTGGGCCGCCTGCAGGCTTCCTTTGGTTCTTCTCAGAGTTGCTTCTCCTGCAGCTGTGAGGACAGGGCTCCTTCAAGGGCGGCAGGGCACTCTGTGCTCGAGTCCTGTTTACGGGAACAGCTGTCCCTTCCGGTTCCCTGGTCCCAACGCACACAGAATGGGACTCCAGCCAGGCTGCCTGCCCGCCCCTGGCACCCAGGTCATGGACCAGTTCTGAATTCTGCCTCCCAGCCTCAGTCTTGGGGCCTCCTTTGCCCCGGTCTAATACAGAGAAGACGTCTTGCTCATGTAGACGTTCGCGAAATAGGTTTCTGTTTAGTGTCATGGAGGCAGCGTGGGTACCAGCAAAGGGTGCTCAGCCCTCACGGGGAGAGAGTGAGAGTGCAGCGCTGGGAAGGCCACAGGGCTTGCCCATCACACTGCTGGCCCCGTGTTCTCTTCCAGCCAGCACCCCCACAACTGGTTCCCGTGCTGAGGTGTGACACTGCTTGGGTGTACCCTCATTTTGGTTTCTGAAACACCCCCTCTCTTGGCCCCTAAATCATTCTCCATGAGCCCTGGAGGTGCCCTGAGGCAGAGATAGGCCTGGGTTTAGCTCCCCTCTCTCTCATCTGTCTCCTCCATAGACTGTTCCCTGCCTGAGGCAGGCCTTGGTTTCCAACAAGGCAAAATCATGCCCAGCCCCTAGGGCTGTTATTGTAATTAAATGTGGTAATCCCACAACTTTCTCCTCCCATGAGAAACTCCAAGCAAATGTCCCTGCTTCTACCTTTCTCAAGAGGAAGTAATTCATGGTTCTTCCTTTTTTCTTTCCTCAGGCATGTTCCTCTCCTTAGTGTGTCCTTGATTCTTCCTTTGTAGTATGTTCACCTAAGAACATACATGTTCCCTACTGTCGGGACTGGCTGCGTAATCTGTGGTAGAGTTTGCCGGGAAAGCTGTAGAGCTCTTGTTAAAAAGTTGTTAAGAATTTCTAGATGGCTGGAATCGGGGGAGGGATGAGCACAGGAGATTTGATGATGGTGGTGGGGAAACCTCGGGCTGTCCAATGATGTGAAAAAAAATATATATGCAATCAATTAAAAAGAATAATAATAAAAGAATTTCATGATGGCAGCATCAGAGTGCATCAAGCATACGCCTGAGCTTGGAGGTCCGGTGCGCTGGATGGGCCATCATGGCTCCTTAGATAGCACTTTCTGCGTTCTGTTTCTCATGGAGGTACTCAGGGGGGCTTGGAATACAAAGGACAGAGGTTTTTTCCTGTCCTTCCATGCAGTTTGGCCCTGTAGGCATTGTTAGACTAGTCTCTACAACCCTCTAGTCTAATTTGTCGTTTTTAAGCCATTCAGTCAGTCAGCCTTTTTTTAAGACACCTAATGTGTGCCAAACTCGGTTCTAAGAGGTGGGCATATAGCCTTCGAGGAAACAAACATACACCCCTGCTCTCATGTCTGGCATTCTGTTGAGGAGGAACTAAGACAGGAAGCTAAACGGGTGCAGTGCTGGTGTGTTGATTAAGTGCAAAGGAAGAAGATTGAAGCAAGGGCGGGGCCCATGGCAGCCAACGCCTCAGGGGCTCAGCGGCCTGCACAGTATGTCGTCCTCATCCGCACTAAAATCCCTTAAGAACCTTGCCATGTTAACTAATCCCACTCTCTGGATGAGGAGACTAGGCCTCAGGGAGGTAACTGGCCTGATGTCCTGTAGTAGGAAGTGCTAGAGCCAAGACTCAAGTCTCTGGAGTCCTAAAGTGCAAGGGTTGCGTGGGCTCACCCCGTTCCTGGACACTGCGCCACCTCTCCAGGAGAAGAGCCCCCGTGAACTTTGCAGCTCCAGAGGCTCCACCGTGAGCTGTGCGCGCTTCCTGGCTGGAGCCTCCGTGCGCGGGAGTCCGCCTGGCGGAGCCCCAGGAGTCAAAGCAACTTCTGTTTCAGCTCCTGGCGCCTGCAGGTCAGCCTGGCGCTGGTGCTCCGTGCGCTTGATTTTTCTGTTGTCACCACAAGCCAACAAAGCGTGTCGTGTCCGGGGTGCTGCCTTGTTTTAGGGGCATGCGTTTCAGAGAGCTTGGTGAGGGCCGGGAGCCTCTTGAGAGCAGGGACTCTGACTCAGAAGCCGAGACCTTTTCCACGCTCTCAGGAAGGGCAGATTTGTGTCCAGCTTTGCCCCTTCCCTCCTGTCACCCGCCCCCCCCCCCAACCCATGACTTCCCCAGTGTAAACACGGGGTTAACATCAGCTCTGAAAACCCTCAGGCCTTAGACAGCTTTCTGTTCCTCTGGGCTTCGCTCGGGTATTATTCCTGGCATTTGTAGGCACATTTGATTTCAAAATGAGAATTTGCCTGCGGTCCGTGTTCAATGATTTTCTTTTCGGGAAACTCCTGTATGAGCGGGGAGAAATGAGGACACAGGAGAAAAGTTAATTTGATGCTGTTGGCGTTTAATTAAACTTATTATACGGTAACTTAAAATGAATTTCGCTCCGAGTCTAAGAGGTTTCATTAAACTTCAGGGAGACCAGTGCTTACATGTTTGCCGAATGCCGTGGGAGCTGCCCTGGTCCGGGCCTCTTGCTGGCTTCACGTGCCAGGAACTCTCTCTGAGCATGTTCCTCCTAGGTGATGATGGCATGGGCAGTCGTCCTCTTGATGACAGGAGCAGAGTTCTGAGAGCAAGTCAGAAAGCCCAGCTTCTATCCTGAGCTGCATCCGTGCTGTGCAACCTTAAGCAAGCCCCTGAATGTCTCTGAGCCTCACTTCTTGGTAAGAAGAGACACGACCAGATAAGGTGTCCAGATCCAAGAATGTGAGTCGTCCGGCCCCGGCCCCAGCTGATTCTCTGTCCCGTGGTGTTTCTCATCACTCACTGTAGATGATGACTTTCAAGTCTTTCCTTTTTTCCCCATACCCAGGGAGGGCAAAGGTAGGTGTTTTTGGAGTGTTTGGCTAGGCCGGGGTTACGGTTTGACCTCCTCCTTCCCCACCCCACCCCCCCATGAGAAAACTAGTGTGGCTAACAAGAGGAAGTGGATCCTCTTTTCTCAGACCCAGTTCCTTCATGACAGGGCTGTGCCACGCACACGTGGTTTAGAAAGAAAAGTCTCCGCCCTGCAAACTCTCCTTGGCCTAGCAAGTGGAAACCCCAAACGGGGGTCCTGCTTCAAGGAAGGCTGCACCCCCAAAATGGGATTCGTCAAAGTAGGATTAATTAAAGCAGAGAGTAGTGGTTCTCAAGACACCTGAATAACTGGGGTGGGGGTGAAGCGAGTCTGTGTGGGGGTCCCCCTTGGGGTACTGGTCGCCACTGGTGATATTTCTTGTGGCAGAGGTGGTGAGCTGAAGAGAACATCGTGCTGACAGGATGCATGGAGGTGCCGAGACTGCCATGGGTTTCTCCGAGCCAGGCCAGTGCCAGGACAGGGATCTATCAGGTTGTCCTGATAGCCTGCCTGCCATGACTTTGACCAGCCCCATGCCCTTCCCCCACCTGAGTCCTTGCTCCGGGCCCATGCCAGGCTGTAAGAGGATTGTAGAGACTGGTTCTCACCTGATCCCGCCTGACACATGGTCACATGGGTCTGTCATCTGGATGGATGTTGCCAAGTGAGGCACCCACTGCCACCCTCGCTGACCCTCCCCCTCCCCTCCACCCCTGCCACCACAGTCTCCAGGTATTTGAGCCACTGATGTTTGGCCTGTTAACCTCCAGGTTCTCCTGAACTGTGTGCCAACCGTCCTGTCTTCTGCCCATTATTTTTACTCATTTTTTTTTGAATGACTACTTTTGAAGCTCTTTTTTTGAAGGCCGTTGCAGAGAAATCTGTCGGAGACCCTGAGGTCGTGGGGAGGCTATGCTGCCCCTACCTGTGCCATGGAAGTAACTCCCAGTCAGGGTCCAGCGTGTGCTGGCCAAGAATTTCTCCAAATCCAGGGTCACTCAGGACCCCCACAAGAAGGGGGTGGTTGAGTTGGGAGGAGCCAGACGGCTGCCTCTGAGAACCGCTTATACCTTCCCCTTGGCCAGCCTGCCTGGCCCACGCCTGGCCTGTTGAGAGTGAGATTTGGATCTGTGAGGCCACTGAGCTGGACAGTGGGGCAGCTGACCCCCAGGGCTGAGCATCCACCATGTGGGATAGGAGGGAGAAGTGTCTCTCGGGAAGCAAAGTAGGAATGGAGGCGACTTTTATCTAGACTGATTTGCTTTATTTATCAATTCGGCCAGTGTGTATTTTGGGTCAATTTATGTCTTACGTTCAGTGCTGGATTCTGGGTGCTCCATGTTTGCTGCCAAAAAAGAGCTGTGATCCCCAAAAGGTAACATGTGTGTGCTGTGTCGACCATAGCTTTGTCCCAGAGAGATTCAAAACAGCCAATAAACTTCATAGAGAACACTATAATTTAAAACCAGGAACGTGGGACATGGAGAACGTAGAGGAAGAGAAGACAGCATCAGAAGGTCTGGCGTACGGTTGTCATGGTTACCAGAGTTGGGTTGCAAATCTGACTGAGCTTCCTGGGAGTCGAAGCAAAGAGAGAAACAGGATCAGCTGCTTGGCTTCACAGTGTCCTTAAAATACCCCTATGTCAGTTCTTTTGAACGCTGAGGGATATCGGGGGTTCTCATAAAGAGCCCCAGTGTGGTGGGTGGGCTCGTAGTTTCTCTTTGCTGGAGCCCCAGGCCTGCGGGGAAAGCTGATGCTGCGGCCCATCCCACCAATTAACCTGGGTATTTGTGGTCTCGGGAGGTGAAGTCAGTGCAGCGCTCAGTGCCAAAGCTGCTGGCCGGCCCAGCATTGAAAACAGGATGCTGAGTCACATCCTGCGGGCCTGCAGCACCCTGATCCTGCCTGTCCTCCACAATGGGAGGCTCGCACGGGCAAGTCGGCCCCCCGCTGTTGCAAACGTGTGGTCTCAGGGCAGGGAAATGCTAAAATTAGATCTTACAGTGGACCGGGGCTGGGTGCACGCGTGGGGCCTCAAAATCCTTCCAGCATAGACCAAGAGGAACCCGGGAAGCAGATCCTTCCTCCCCTCCACCCCCCCATACCGCCTGGCCCACAAGAGGCCTGCTGCTCTTCTGGAGGATGAGAAGAGGGAGAGAAGAAGGGCCTGAGAGTGGAAGAAGGTAGCAAGAGCCATTCCATGTGGTGGTGACAACCATCAGTGAAATGGTCAGAAGCTTTTATCCCCTGCTGGGCAAGTTAGCAGGTGTGTTTTCCCAAAATCCAGTGAAACAAAATAGATTTTTAAAAATTTGAAACCGTTATAAATATACAGCCAAGTTGAATAGATGCCACCAAGTGCTTTTTGCTGAACCCTCTGAGAGTGGTGGTCTGCCTGATACCTGATTACCCTTTGAATACAGGCCAGGGTATTCTCCTATGTTCTCCTACAGACCAGACCTTTGACCCTTGACCTCTGCCCCTGATGCATTACTGCCATCTAATCCTCTGAGCCCATTCAGGACGCACTATTTGATTCCACAGCGTCCTTTGTTGGAGCTGGACTCTGCTCAGGGTCCCCTGGGGTGTGATTGTCCTCTGCCTCCAGGCTCCTTCATCTGAGCATTCCTGTGTCTCTGACTCTCCAGACTGGACACTTGAAAGGCGTAGTCTCTTGGTTTGTAAAGCAGCTCTTAGTCTAAGTCTCTCTGATGTTCCTTGGC
>PVHY01027811.1:0-15860 GCA_004024945.1 Uropsilus gracilis | reverse complement strand
GTGAACAGAACCGAAGTTAGCCAAGTAAGCCGAAACAGATCCCTGGCTGTAGGTTTTAGTACTTATTTTTTTAAGTCCTGGAGAGTTGTCAGATCTATTCTCTTAGCAGCTCTTATTGCAGCCAGGCATGTAATACAGCTCACAGCAGTCACCCCACGAGATGCGATAGCTCTGTGGTCTCCATATTGTGCAGTTGGGCGTCTGTACCTCGTTCGAGACCGGATGCTCTCACCCCGCTCATCAGACCCGCCAAGTGGCCACGGGCGTTTGCCAATGCTGGGGAGGTGAACTGCGCCAGGAGCTTCCCTAGAAATCCCCGAGCTCTCTGCTTCCATTAGCTCACGCGTTGGTGCCCCGGGGCTGAGGGCAGACAGAATGTTTTCTCGCGTTGCCGATGCCAAGTGACGGCCCTTTATGTACAAGGAGGACATGGAAACTCCCGGTCAACAGCCACAAACGTCGACCCCAGCAGAGGCGTGTCCTGGAGAGGGATGCTGATGTTACCTGTGACATGGGGCTCGTGGTGACCGCGCTCGGTGATGCATGAGCACAGTCCCTGACCTCCTGGCACCCAAGGCCCCCTGACCACCGCTGGTAAGTGACCTAGCCACTGGCCACCACTGACCGGACATCTCCTTCCTCCCTGCAGTCCCAGAGGTCATCACAGGAGACATGGAGTCGGCCATGGCGGTGGAGCTGAACCCCTGGGTGGAGTACGAGTTCCGAGTGGTGGCCACCAACCCCATCGGGACGGGCGACCCCAGCACTCCCTCCCGCCTGATCCGCACCAACGAAGCAGGTAAGGGGGAGACGCCGGCCTTCTGCTCGGCCCGCCGCCCATCCCCGTGCACGCAGGCTGAATTCCCATCACATCTCCTGATCCGTGAGGACTCCCATGTGGGAAGGAAGAAGAATGAGATGGAAGAGACTGAGAGCGATCTCTGGGGCCAGCCGGCAGATGGTGAACTTGGAGAGTATGTGTCCAAGGTTCACTGTGATGGGGGTCTGAAGACCCTTAGACACCTTGGCATAGAAAGGTGACAACGACCTAATGAGGAAGGAAAAGCCCAGGATCCCGTGTTGTGTGACACGTAGGCATGAGGATGGGGGGACTCTTTACCCAAACAGCAAGAATGCCTGTGGGGGAAACTGTCCTCCCTTCCCAAGCATGTGTCTCTTCCAGTGGGACCTCCCCAAGAGGTTAGGAAGCTGTGTCACAGGTAAGGGACGTGCCAGTAGCCATCTCTGGTGTGCCAGAGAGGAGAGACAGATAATGGTGTTCCTTTATCTAAGGTGGAGCTGTTACCCTCCATCCACACCCCACACTGATTCAGTTACTAGCCATCATAAAATGGCCTCCGTTTATATAGTTTCCTCATTTCACTGGTTTTCAGCTCCTTCGCTCTTTGTGTTCCCAAGGAGAGGGGTCTGCTTGCCTCCGTTTCCTACCAGCCCTTCCCCCCACCTGCAGATCACCAGGCAGCGGGGGCATTTGCACACTCACTCCAGCACATCCCGAGATTCAGGAGAATCTGTCCGCCCTTCCTCCCCCAAGGTAGCAGTTCCCTTGAGTGAGAGCGTGCTTCCTTTGAGCTCCACACGGCCCTTTGCTGCCTAACCTCCCGCAGGTTACCCTTCGCAGAGATAAACATCATTTCACGGACCTACCACCTTCTGGGGATCTGTGTGCGAAAGAATTACCCGCAACTTGCTCCCGTAAAAAGCCAAGCATTCTGGGGCTGGAATGCAGAGCATCCGATGAGGTGTTCCCAGTGACTTCCTGGGGGAGGAAGGAAGGGTATCATTAAATATTAGTTTTCAGATATCATGCCTATCATCTGGAAGTAGAATAAAGGGATTTTTTTTTTGTAATGTTCGATTACTTAGGTCAAAGTTCTA
Organism: Uropsilus gracilis; assembly: GCA_004024945.1. Classification (NCBI taxonomy): domain Eukaryota; kingdom Metazoa; phylum Chordata; class Mammalia; order Eulipotyphla; family Talpidae; genus Uropsilus; species Uropsilus gracilis. The sequence goes on along the minus strand of PVHY01027811.1, from coordinate 13,961 downwards.
TTGAGATTTAACCTTTAAGTTAACCCTGTAAAACCACATATTAAAAGATACGTTTAAGATGCTGGCTTAGGCGCATAAGACAGGTCGATAATGATGAAACCAACCTGAGAACAATAGGTAAATGGGATGTGGAATAAAAGGCAGATGGAGGGGAGGGGAGGAAACAGATTTTGACATCTTTTCATTCAGTTCCCCTCTGTCTCGATAGTGATTAGAATTGAGACTAGAATTGAGTGATTAGCTCTGAGACTAGAATTCTATTTCATTTTTGCTATCCTGTCTTCAACACCTCGAGGAACAGCTGGCTCTAGTTCTGCACATGGCTTTGCTGGAAGATTTAAATGAAACCGTCCTCTAGTTTCCTTTCTACGCCTCTATCCACAAGATTCAGGTCTGAGACACATATTGCAGAAGACTTTGAATTCACTCCCACCGTGGAGTGCTGTCATGGTAGCACTGAACCAGACAGTGGGATTTGTGACTTACTTCGGTCCCATTTTTTTTTAATAATTCATATATATTTATATTCCACATCATTTCAATCCCCAGGGATCCCCCGCCACCTCTCCTCCCTGACTGCTCCACATGGTCCCCCCCACCCCGTTTTCTACTTTCATTTGGTTGTTTATATATTTGTGAGACCATTTGGTTTCTCTCTTTTTCTTTCTGACTTGTTTCTGCTAATAGGATTTCTTCTAGGCCCATCCATGTTTCCATAAATTCATCAAAGGTGTCATTTTTAATTGATGTGTAATATTCCGTTGTGTACATAGACCACATCTTTTTCATCCATTCGTCTGCCTTGGGACATTTGGGTTGTTTCCAGGTCCTCGCAATTATAAATAGTGCTGCAGTAAACATCCGGGCACAGGTGTCCCTTTGTACCCACTTTGAGGTCTCCCGTGGGTAGATTCCCAGAAGAGCGATGGCTGGGTCGAATGGTAGCTCCATGTTCAGTAGTTTGAGGGTCCTCCACACAGCCTTCCATAGTGGCTGGACCAGTTTACATCCCACCAGCAGTGTAGTAGTGTTCCTTTCTCTCCACGTCCTCGCCAGCACTTGCTGTTGCCTGTCGTTTTGATGTGGGCCGTTCTTACTGGTGTGAGGTGGGATCTCCTTGTGGTTTTGAGTTGCGTTTCCCTGATTGTTAAGCCCCATTTTTAATCATGAGAGCCATCGGAAGAGCTTTGGTTGGGTTTGTTCTTCCCTAAGTGACACCAAGTCTGATGCTATAAAAAAGAGGAAGAGAGCAGTTCCAAGTGGTCGACTTACTGCCGAGGGTGCAACTAAGCACACCAAGGGAGTCAGCGTTATTTCCAGGTCAAATGAAGCCGCCGAGGAAAGGAAGCCTTCAGCAGCCTGACTGTGCTGGAGAGCCCTTTCCGGGGAGCACGAGGGGTCGGCCTCTGACGAGTCCCTGCACATCCGTGGCCGAGCCGGGGGCCGGGCCGCGGCCGGGGCGAAGGCAGCACCTTGTACGTGGTTTGTGGCGTTGTGACAAAGGTGACAGCGACGGCGGCCTCCTTCGGAGCCTCCCTTTAGAGCATCGGGTCGATCACCATTTTCAGAATAAACCGTCCTGGGGGAGGGGAGGGGGGGCTAAGCCTTGGGGACTTTGGAAGGTAAATCTCGGGCTGTTCCAGCACGGAAGCCAGCAGCTGCTGCACTGCTCGTGTGTGCAGGCTGAGCGGCTCACGGCTGCGGTGGAGAGGCCAGGCTGCCCGGGGCTGGGGCGCCTCTGCGCGTCGGCCGTGAGCACCCAGCCTGGCACGCGCCAGCCCCCCGAGAGGAGAGAGGGGGTGGGACACGCGGGGACTGCTCTCTGCAGGAGGCCGCGGGGCCTGGACCCCAGCCCGGTGTCCGGAGCCCAGGGACCCCCGGCCTGAGGGGAAGGGAGGCCGGGCACCCAGGTGCTGGCTTCTGGGGGGGTCCCTGCACTCTGGCCGCCTCCTCACAGGCCCTTCTGAGGCAGCCTCAGCCGTGTCTCCGGCCACACCAGGAGCTGTTGAATGTCCACCTGAGGAGACGCACGTCCAGCCAGACAGACCGACACGAGCCTCTCGCCCGCCTCCGCCGCCTCAGCCCGCGCTGGCCCGAGGGCCGTGACCCGTCCTCCTCCTCCCCCACATCCAGCGGCTGTTCCAGTGCCTCCCCGGCCAGCAGGACGCAGGGCGCAGCGGCCGTCGTGTCCCTGTGGGCAGCGGTGCCAGCTGCTCCGCCCCCTTGGGGGAGTGTCGTTCTTTCAGACTCGCCTGTCCCCGGCAGGCGACGGGGGCATGAGTCCAGCAGGCCTCGTCCAGCTCCTCACTGGGTCTGGAGGCCACCGCCCTGGTGCCCGGCGCCCATCCTGACGACCAGAAGCGAAGCCGCTCTCGGCCACCCTCTCGGCGTCTGCCGGGGGCGCAGCTGCTGAGACTACCTCCAGCGGCTGACCATCCCACTCCCGGTGCCCTGGCTTGAGAGGGGGTGACCGCCTGCTTCTCCCCAGGCCAGAGCCGGGCCACGTCCGTCTGGGCAGCCGCGGCCTCGTGCTGAGACCTGGTCGCGTCCGGCTGTCCACGCCTGCTCCATCTGCGAGGCCGTGGACGTGGGCGAGGGCCCTGCAGCTCCCCGCGGCCCCCCTGGGCTGAGGGGCAGCTCCCCAGCCACCCTGTCACCTGCGGTCACGTGGACACTCGTCTGTCCAGCACGCGGAGAGCGCGTGTCACCCCACACGAGGGCCGGGCTTCCGAGCTGGGCAGCGGCGGAAGGAGCACGTGGAGTCCCGTCCCCGGGCGGGATGGCCCTGGCTTAGCTCCCGGGGGCGCAGCCGGTCTTGTCCACGGCGCTTGATGGGCCTGCGGAGGCCACGCCAGGCAGCGCGGGTGGGCAGTTTCTGGTGCGTTCGGAAGCCGCGGTGGGCAGGAGCCGGCGAGCAAGCGGAGGCTTCTCAAGGTCCTGCCCGTCTGTGCTTCTGAGGAAACGCCGTGTGGGGAGCACGAGCGGTCAGCAGAAGTCAGGGAGACGACCCTCAAGAAGAGCCTATGGGATGGACGTCAGAAGCGGCTTCCACCCATGACTCACCTAGCTGCGTTCCTTGAGAGCATGGTCCTGGCGACGTCCATGGTCCTCGGCAGAAGTCGGCACCGGCCCCAGGCCTGAGTGCAGCGGCTAGGAGAAAGGCCGTCACAGGCCAGCAAGCGGCTGTCCCCCCGGGAGGGGCCGGGGGCCGGCCACCCCTGGCTTGTCCTCTAGCTCCCCCGGTCCCAGACACGTGGCCTCACGTGTGACCCCATCAGCGCTCAGCAGCCACAAGCCACGTGGACACACGCTGACCACCTGCCTGGTGTACATCGTGCAGAGTGTCCGTCGCCATCTTGCAGGGGACGGGACAGAATTCGAGGGTCTTAAAACCTGCGCCTGGCCGCCTGCCCCCTGGGGGGCATTGGAGAGGGGGCACTGGCGTCCTGAGCCAGGTCCTGCTGAGGGTGTGAGGGTCATGCCCGCTGCCCTCCAGCACCTCTGCAAGGCCCCTGCCCATCACAAGGGGTGACCGGCCCCGCTCATCACGAGCGGTCTCTTGCGCGCACAACCCCCACGCCCGAGCGGCCTCACGCCGAGAAAGCTCACGTCTCCCGAGAGTCTAGATCTTTCCTGAGTCTGGAACCATCTTCCATGACATCAAGACGGGTAGCTCACCTCGACTTCCGAATTTAAGCCAAGCTGGCTCCGTTTGAGGCAAAAGGGAGATGGTCCCCCTGGTTCTCATAGGAACAGGGCGCTTCAGCGGCCCAGAACGCAAGTTCTGCATCCAGGGCGGCGGTCAGGCCCTGACTGGAGGGCCCGTGTGGCCCCGGGCGACGTCTCGGTGGAGGCTAACGACAGGAAAGAAAGGGGAGATGGTTGCCGTTCCGGCACTGCGATCGGTGATCATAACAATAGCCCTGGAGGCGGGTAGCGATGGTCTCCCAAGGCAGCCGAAGGCCGAAGCTTCAGATAGTCTCAGCCCCTCACCTGGGCGGTAGCAGTGCGACCCAGCCGGATCTCCTCAGCCTCACCCTCTGCACTCACCGCTCTGTCCATCGTGCTGATGGGCACGAAGGCGTTGTTGGGCTCTTCAGGGAACACGGCTATTGCTTTTAGTTTTGGAAACGCTTTAATGGTTTAGTTTTTTTAATTAAGCCTTTTCTTACGTATATGCTTATGTCACTATACTTGCATCAAGTGTTTACATATTTACGCAAACATTCATGTATGTTTCATATATACACATGTTTCATATGTATGTTTCCTGTATACATGTTGCATCATTGCACCCCCCGGGCTCTACCTTATCACCCATAAACCTTCCTCTTGATCCTGTGCTCCTCCCTTTCCTGTTTTCTCCCACCCCCTCCCCCTCCCTGGCTGCCTTCCCCAGTCCCGTTGTCAGCTTATTTTGAATTTTGGGGGCCTTCTGTGAAACTCTCTCAATGTAACTCCTATAAAATGAGTTTAAATGATCATCAACTGGCTGAAACGTGTGCGCGCTGCATACTTTGAGTTAAAAGTGGGGGAAAATGACTTCAAAATTTACCCCCTGACTCACACCTTTCATCTCCAAACAGCCTCCCACCTTCTGTCCGTGCACGCCTTTTTCCAAACCATTTGCTGGATGGTCTTTGTGCTCTGAAATGACATGGCTGTTTTATTGAATGAGCTGGGGAAACATCTAGTACAACAGATACTGGACATAGTTCAAGGAAGAGAAAAGAATAGTCGGTCGATGACTTCATCCTGTCTCCTATCTCCATGAATGCTGGATAGAGCATGGGGCTGGTGGGACTGGCATCATGCACATGATTGCACTTAACGAGAGCTCTTGGATGTGCACGCTGAAATCCGTGCACACCAGGGCAGGGCGGGGTGTGTACAGGATCAGCCCACATGTTGGCAAAAGCATGTTCCCACACGCATGTTCCCACACGCAAGGTGAAAAGGGACCGTAGCCTGCATTGCTGCCCAACACGTAACACCATAAAGCAGCTGGGTTTTGTGCAGCTTGTGGCCAAATAGGCGCTCCATCACCTGCTTTTGGAAGAACAATGTTTAAGCAAAGTGTGGAAGCGCAGCGTGGAACCTGCTCACCAGGCATAAAAGCTCGACATTCTCTAAGCTAATCAGCTGCTGACATTTATCGTGAGCTGACTCAGGGAGAAACGCCTGGATCAGCTTAATTCCAGATCAGGTTTTCTTAATTCTACCCCGAATAGAGTCTGTTTTAAGGTCAATATGTATTTCTGCGAACTCTGTGAAAACATTTATGAGAGACTCGAGTCTGTTCATTTTATGCCTCGAACAAGAACTCGAGAACTCCACCAAAAGCTCTGAACAATGAAGTCAAATCCCTACATAGCATGAATATGTTGGGAATTAGAAGCAGTGGACGCCAAGGCTTGCTCTGCAGAAATAATAGCAAAAATAAGCGCCAGCAGCTAGAAAACAGAGGGATGAGCAGAGCCGCACAGATCAGTTGCAGATGCCGAGGAATTGTCAACCAGTAAGAATCAAATCCCCGGTTCCACCAAGGCACCCCGACTCCAACACGCAGTGTCTGAGTTGCAGCTGTGAACACCTCGAGTTTCCTTTCCTACGCTCGGTTGGCTTGTTCAGCCTGGTTTTATGGAGAGCATGTTGGTCTCACTGAGCTCACCGAAGGTGCACGCCTGTGACGTGACATGACCAGTTCACCTTGTGTTGTTGCTGTCGGCACGTTGGTGCCCCACCCCCACTGTGTGTGCCACCTGCGCCAAACGACCTGTAGCCCCATCCGCCAGCACGTGCTCACTTGACTCGGTCACGTCTTGGGGATTCTTGCACTCATTCAGACTTTCCCTGACTTTTATGTGGCGGTGAGCTCTGGTCCATGATCTCAGTGTTAATACGGCCGTTGCTTTGGGAGCCACAAGATGCACCCATAAGGCGTGGAGAACTGGACGGGTGAACGTGTGTGTTCTCACCGCGCCACAGACTGGCCGTTACCCCATCTCCTGCATTCTCAGACACCCCCCTCCCTCCATTCCTGAGACACAATAGTGACCTTAGCCCAGTGTCCACTGGAGTGACCTCTGGGTCTTCAAGTGAAAAGCAGAAAGACGCGTCTCTCTCTTCAGACCAACAGAAATGATCGCACTTCCTGAGCAAGGCTTGTTAAATGCCAAGTGCCACAGACAGCAAAGAAAACGTCCTTGAGGGAAATTAAACCCAGTGAGCTCACACATGCTGTGATGGCGAGACAGCTTTATTGCCGATGTGGAGGGAGCGTTAGTGGGCTGAAGAGCAGATCCGGCCAGCCTCAGCTGCCCCTTCCAGCTACAGAGAGTGCAGAGCGAGCATCTCTCTTCCATTCTGTGAAGGCTGAGAGAGATGAGAGAGTCACAGGGGGCAGAGGTTGAGACTAGCGGGGGCGGGGGTATGAGGTGTGAGGCAAGAAGCCATTTTCGTGACCAAGTGCAAGGTGAAGCAGCAGCCGTGGAGGCAGAAACCACAGCAGGTTGCCAGAAGGCCTAGCAGAGATCACTGAGCAGTGAAGTTTCAGTGCAGACCAAGTAGCTTTGTATTGGAAGAAGGCGCCATCTAACACGGTCTGCGTTAGAGAGGAAACATCGGAAACTGGTTTCAAGATGTCAAAGGACAGGCTGTCTCTTGATGGGTCTGGAGAGAGTTTCCTATGAAAGAATTCGCCATTCTAGATGCCACTGAAAACATGGGCAGAGGTCAAAATACCAACATGCACAGGCATTTGGAAAGCATTGACTCCAACCCTCATGGGTCACTTTGAGAGGTTCCGAAGCTCAGTACGAATCTCATACTGAAACTGGAATGAATCAAGAGTAACTCAGCACACACAAATCGCAAGAAAGTGGCTTCTTCAGCTGGGAACTATTCCTTGCAGAGATGCTGTGGATGTTGTTGAAATGACAGTCAAGGATTTAGAATGTGCTATCGACTCAGTTGACAAACAGCAGTGGAATGGCAAGAATTAACTCCGCTGTGGGTCAGATGCTCTCACACAGCATCACACACGACAGCCGAACCCTTCATGGAAAGTAGCATCAGTAGAGTTGTCCAACATCATTGTCTTGTCTTTAAGTACTTGCCACAGCCACTCTAACCACCATCAGCCATCACCCGGGCTGGTCAACAGCCATTAGGATCGAGGCAAAACTCTCCAAAAGATGATGATCCATCGAAGGTGTAGATGGTGATTATCGTTTTTTCAGCAATGAGTTGGCTTCACATTAAGGTACGTAATTACTTGGCTAGTTGGGATGTTGCTGCACGTTTAGATAGACTACAGTCTAGTGAAAACATAGCCTACATATACACTGGGGAAAAGCAATGTCAGGAGAGCCAGTTCATTCTGATAATCTCTATTACAATGATTGGAGCCGCCTTCCAGCACAGCCAAACTGTGTCCAAATTATGCTTCATTCTCTTCAATCATTCATTCCCTGATGGATGCTTGGCTGTTTCTATGTCTTTAAAGCTTTGAGTTTTCTATTCATCATACCCTTTTTATCTACTCTTTTTTAATTTTGTAATAGTTGGAGCTTGTACACATGTATTAGTAAAACATGGTGAGTGACAATACTTCTGTCTATATTATTTATCATGCATTAAAGTTCAAGGTAAGAAGAAGAAAGGACTTATTTCTCTCCATGAAGTTAAATATGGACTGTCATCTATTGAAAAGAAATTAGCTGCAGGGGGGGAACCTCAAACAGAGAAAGAAATTCTACAGCAAAAATAGACCGATTCAAACAATGCAAGAAATTTTTACAGAAGCTGTGTCATTTGTGGACAAGTTGACATGGAAATTGCCTGCCTATAAATGGTTCAAACCCATAGAAAGTCTTATTTTTGCTTTTTCAGTCTCTAAAAGGAAATTTTTCATTAAGTTGTTTACCAGTTTCTTTTTAATTTTTTCACTCAAAAGAAACTTTTGAAAAGTCTATGTCTTCATGGACAGTGAAGCAACACGACCAAGACTTCAGATGAAAAAAAAAAAAAAAAGACTTCAGATGAAACATTTTGCCTTTCAGCGGTCATATTTCTTTCATTCGAATACCTATCAAACAAGCTTCAAAAATATGCCCACCACCCACTCCACAACTACAGCCTAAAGCGTCCAGGCCTCTTTTCTCTAGATGACATTCGAGGGATGCTGAAAAGAAACTAAAATCCTCAACACCTAGTCCACAGAGCCATCATCATCGGCATGGTGTCTTCAAAGAGGAACCAGACTCCTGACTACAGAGCGTCACTTTAGCCATTTGAATCTTGTAGACAATGTAGATCTTTCTGGGAGATCTTACAGAGCATGCTGTTTAAGTATTAGTTGTCAGAGATGAGTGTGAAGCATGTGGGGTGTGTGTGTGTGTGTGTGTGTGTGTGTGTACGTACTTTAGCAATCAGACATACTAAAATAAGCATAATGGCACAATATCAACAAATTAATAGGCTCCCACTACTTTTTGCTGCTACTGATGGTCTATTAGAAGTTTGGTGTTGGTCACCAGGAGACTGTCCCTGCCCTCTTGTACATCCAATTAAAGCAGCTCCCCTTTGTATGTCTTACCCAGACCACAGGTCCCAAGGTGAACTCATCATGAGCCTGTGTAGTGGTGGCATTGAGACAAGGCACCAGGCACACCCCAGGTGCCACTGCAGAGCTAATAAGTGACAGCTTATAAGAAACCAAGTTCACGAATGGTTGGCCTGCTCTTCTTATAGCTTGAAATGTCTCAGAGCTATTGCTCTCGTACCATTTTCTTCCCCTCAGTTGACTCCCTTTGGGATTTTTGAACGAGCAACAAAGGAGCATCCAATTCCATGTCACGCTGAGTCTGTAGGCAGCTGTGAGTGCAGACAGCCTGGGAGGGCCCCTGTGTATGTCCCTGTGCATGTGTGTGGGCTTGGAGACCTGCGGACTCATGTCTGGGAGGGAGAATGCCCCAGCACCCTGAGTGTGGAGGCTGTCGGGAAAAGACCACTTATCCCAATGGAGTCAATTCTATATTCACAGACCTTTCTCTCCCACCAACCAGGCTCAAAAAACTTGCCCCCCCCCCCATTTCCCAGAAATCAGTATACATTCCACATCACTTTTCTGGTGTTTAAAATGCTGTGTGAATATCTACCAGCAATTAATAGCCTTTCATCCAAGTAGGTGATGTATGGTAGTGGATTTATTGTTTATGAGTCTATCAACAGCGTTTAAGAACTATATGCTGGGTATGAAGCAAAGCTAATGTGTAAAGTTGCTAATGTGGGCTCGCCGCCTGGAAAATGATTTCTTTTAATAGTTTTCTTCACTTAACAGTTCTTCATTTGAAAATGTTCCCTTTCAACTACAGATTTCGTGATTCGGTGCAGTGAAGGGGAAATTTATTCCTTTGACACATTTATTCTCTTGTAGTTATTCATTTGAAAGTTTCAGAATGCCCATGCATTTTGCATTTTGCAAAGTTCATGCTTGATAGTTTTTTTTTTTTTAATGTTTACTCATTCCAGTAGTTCCTCACTCTATGAAACTATGGTTAAGGTTTTTTAGAACAGAGCTCCTGAGGATGCCAGTTAAGGCAGTAAGGCTGTGAGACTCTTGCCTCGCGGGGGGTTTTCCAGTGTCTTTGAAAGTTCTGGGTGTCACATCAGCAGAAAGAAGGAGAAAACCGGTCAGATGAAATTCAGCCAGCCATTAGCAGCACTGTGGTGTTCAGATCATTTAGGTCTTACTACCACACAGACACAGCCCAATTGCAGAAGGCCTGGGGATATGTTATCACATGTCATGGAAGTGGGGAATGTCACCGACATTTGGCTGAATGTTGAATAGCATCATGCTGACTGGGAGCTGAGTGGCTCACCTCGGGACCTGACCCAACCTGAGTAGTGGTGTTATTATCCTCACTCTCTGCTGACTTCTCCCCACAGTTCCTAAAACAGCCCCCACCAACGTGAGTGGAAGAAGTGGGAGGAGGCACGAGTTAGTCATCGCCTGGGAGGTAAGAAAGTCTTTCCTCGGTTGTCAGAATGTTTCAGCACCCTAGCAAACCAGACTACACATGCACGTGTGTGCTGGTGCAGAGAGAATGAGTGTTCCTGTTTGGGGGGACTGAGAAGTCTCCCATCCGTTGCCCACACAGATGGAGACCACATCTATTCTGCAAGTCTAAAGGGGCCTTTCTGTCATGCCCTTACCTCAGAATAACATTTCTTCAAATGTCATAGATAACATTTCTTCAAATGAAGAACTGACACGTGTCCTCTCACAAATCTCTTCAGATATTTGTGTTTGGTATTTAATTATTTCACACATAAATGGCCTATTGGGAGGCTCAAGCCACTGGGGAGGAAAGAATTCGGCACCCCTGAGCTCGTAGTTCAGGGCCCAGGTTACCTCATGCATCTTCCTGAAGCAGTGCTGTCTGGGAATACGTTTCCTGATGCTGAGGAGACGTGTCACATCCTTCTCAGTGAGCGATGACATTGGCACTTGGACTGTAGAAATGTGTGCTTTTCTGTCCTCCTCATGCAATTGCCAAAGTTTCCTCTATCAAAGTAAAGGTGGGGGAGAAGGGTGTCAGAAAAGCACTTATTCCCCATGAACTTTCTTCCTTCTCTTAATGTTTAGTGACCTTGTTTTTCTATATAACGGTAGTGAGTCATTGGTCTGATTGTCTGATTTTGTTCCAGCACCATGCTGTTTTAGTGATAGTGGCTTTGTAGTTTGCTTTGAGTTTTGGGATTGTAATACCTTTGTTCTCTCTTCTGTTGGTCAGGAGGTTTTCGAATATTCAGGGCCTTTTGTTATTCCATCTGAATTTCAGTAATTTTTATTCTATCTCTTTTAAAAATGTCATTGCAATTTTTATTGGAATTGCAGTGAATCTGTAGATTGCTTTTGGTAGGATGGCCATTTTGATAATGTTAATTCTTCCATTCCATGAACAGGGAATGTCTTTCCATTTCTTTATGTCTTCTTCTATTTCTTTTAGCAGTGTCTTATAGTTTTCTTTGTATATAGATCTTTCACTTCTTTTGTTAAGTTTATCCCCAGGTATTTAAATTTTTTTTTTCGGTGCAATGATAAATGGAGTGTTATTTTGTTTTGTTTTGTTTTTAATTTCTTCTTCACAGAACAATGCTTTAGAGTTTGGAAATGGAAATTTCTGTGGTAGAAAAATGAAGATATCCCTGATGGACTCTAAGAAAAAAAAATTTTTTTAAAAGAAAAACAACAACAAAAATACTCTCCCCACCAGAACTCTTCCACAAACACATCCTCTGTCCTTTTCTTGTCTAATCTCTTCTTCAGTGTAGTTTGTCTTATTTTTGATTTCCACAACAGTTTGCGCTTCCCAGGACTTGACCGTCACTGAGACCAAATCTCTCTGAAAGCAGTTGCCCCTCCTAGCCTATCAGCGTTGCCTCTTAGACTGTATAACAGATTCGCCACAGGCTGACTGGCTTATAGACAACAGGGATTTTGTGTCTCACTCTTCTGGAAGCCAGGAGTCCAGGGTCCGGTCTGCAGTAGGTCAGGGTGTGAGGACCCCCATTTTCCGATCATCAGGGGCATTTTCTCCCCATGCCCTCACTGCGGGAAGGCTGGGGGTGGGGGAACAAGCCCACCTGGTTCACATGATCTCACAGCTCAGGTCAGCATCTTCAGGAGCCACCCCTCCCCATGTGAGCACTTGGGGACTGAGGACGTCAGCCCCCACATCTGAGAGGGACACGAACTCAGCATCTGCTGCTTTGACTCAGCAGGCTCTGTCTCTCTTCCTCCACACACAGTTTTCCTCACATCGAAATCCCAAGACGCATTTGACACACAGAGCAGGTCTCTGCCATGGGCCAAGCCAGCCACACGCACAACAACCTCCCCCTGTGGACACTGCATCCCAATTCTCCTCATGTAGTGAACACAGAAGCCACGACTCACGTTCATCTCCACCAAGCTCGCCATGTCAAGGGCGTGTGGAGCATGAGCAGGGACCAAGCAGAGCCACCCCCCCACCCCCCCTGGCCTCTTCAGCCCCAGGGCAACGGCCAGCAGCCTCAGACTGGACGGGACAGCCCACAGCAGCTGGTCTGGCTCTTGTCTTCCACCCTCGTGATGCTTTTCTCAAATACCAGTGGGTCGTCTGCTGCCGAGGGCCAGCCGCAACGTCCTCTGACAGTGCAGGTCAGGGGAGTGGGGCATAAGGACTGGATCTGAGCCAAAAAGGACTCAGGCAGAAGGGCTCGCCGCCTCTCTCTGGACTGTGGCCTCGGGTTTATTTAGAACCAGACTTTTATAGAAAACATGAAGCGATCGGTAGCTAAAGAAGGTTTTGACTCAGGCTCGCATGGTTACAAGCATAGCTTTACCAGCAAGTATAGCCTAAACTGCTTAAGGGTGACCTCAGGGCGGTGTCTTACAGGGACTGCTCCGGAGACAGCCAAGGTCACTTTGCTTTTCCCTCCGCACCCATTAGGCAAACATGCGGTAGCTTAGCAGCGCAGGCCAGGGACGAAGTCATGAGAACACAGCTCTCCGCAGTATTTGAGCTCCCATCATTCACCTTTCCAGATGTTGGCCTTTTGAGAGACTTGCAGGCAAAGCGCCAGGCTGATGTCCAGTGTAGCCCCTGGACTCCAGAGCCTCCTATTCTCCACTTACTCACACTGGGTCCACGGGAGCCTTGCAAGGGTGTTGTTTGAGCGGGTTATTTCCCGGTGATTGATGGCGTCTCTCTCCTGCAGCCAGTGTCTGAAGAGTTCCAGAACGGGGAAGGCTTCGGCTACATCGTGGCCTTCAGGCCCAATGGAACACGGGGCTGGAAGGAGAAGATGGTGACGTCCTCGGAAGCATCCAAGTTCATCTACCGGGACGAGAGCGTCCCCCCACTGACGCCCTTCGAGGTGAAGGTCGGTGTCTACAACAACAAAGGTGATGGGCCCTTCAGCCAGATCGTGGTCATCTGCTCTGCGGAAGGAGGTCAGTGTAAAAGAAATGAATCCCTTGTTATGCCATCCTCTTAACGGGGTTTCACTCCAACACAGATAGTGATGACTCTCACGATGCAGGTGAGACAGACAGTGCCTCTGCTCTGCTACTGCTCGCTGGAAAAACGTCCCTACTTCAGAACCATCCTTAACGCCTGCTTCTGCACCAGACGTGGTTGACCGGTTGTGATTAAAAGTGCTATTTTCCTACAGTGGCGGCTAGCTTGGGACAAAACATCAGGGAATTTTAAACTGTTGTCAGGTGTTCAGACCTTACTTTGGCAGGGCCTTTCTCCTAATGACTATCCGGAACAAGTTCAAGAGAACATTCCAGAGATGATGAATCAACATAGACAGGGAAGAGACAAGTCTTAGTTGGTTAGGGTACAGTTATGGGGCAACAGTGGGAAGAGAGGAAACAGATACCCGGGGGGAAAAAGAACTCTGAAAGGAAAGATGGGAATGACCACCAAAATCAACACTCACCTATCCCAGTTTGCAGGTTCAATTCCATATGATTCTTTAGTTCAAGGATATTGCTGCACTGTTCATCATAAAGCAAAATGTGCAGCTGAGTGTTCAAAACGGAATCTTTAAGTAGAAAGTTTTATGTCTTCGTTCCCTACCCCCAGATGGCAAGAGCACCTTCCCATAACCAGCGCCACCGTAGCGATGGGTGTGGTGCATTCTGCTCTCTGGATAAGCGCAGATCAACCCCCTAGAGTTGGGAATCAGGTAACTTTACATGTTAGCGCCGTGCGTGGCAGCGGACATCAAGTATGTGCCAACAAATCCTCCTTGATGTGACAGTGTATTTATTTCGGATCTCAGGGACACAGCGCGTGTGGATAAAGAAATAGTGGGCAGGGCTCCTGTTGGAAACGTTCACAGGTGGTATTGAATCCGCAACGGTGACCTTACCTGATAGGCATAATGACCACCCCCCT
>PVHY01027810.1:0-15861 GCA_004024945.1 Uropsilus gracilis | reverse complement strand
AGAAAGAAAGGAAGGAAGGAAGGAAGGAAGGAAGGAAGGAAGGAAGGAAGGAAGGAAGGAAGGAAGGAAGGAAGGAAGGAAGGAAGGAAGGAAGGAAGAAAGAAAGAAAGAAAGAAAGAAAGAAAGAAAGAAAGAAAGAAAGAAAGAAAGAAAGAAAGAAAGAAAGAAAGAAAGAAAGAAAGAAAGAAAGAAAGAAAGAGAAAGAAAGGAAATTGGACCCCTATCTAACACCATTAAAGTTAAATTTTGTTAATTCAAAATTAATTGAGGGCTTAAAAATAAGACCTGAAAAAAAACCATAGAAGAAAACAGGGGGAGAGCTTCTCGACATTACAGCTGACAATGACTAGTTGGTTATTACACCAAAAACACAAGCAAATAAAGCAAAAATAAACAAGTGTGACTATAACTAAAAAACTTCACAGAAAATTAAAACAGCAATAAAGTGAAAAAGCAACCTAGAGAGAGAAAATATTTGCAAACCACACTTCTAATAAAGAGTTAACATCCCAACTATATAATAAATTTATATATACCAATAAGAATAATCCAATTTAAAAATAAGTAAAGGAATAGTGAAAAACACAATGATAGTGAAAAATTAAAAATTGAGCAAAGGCCCTGAACAGACATTTTTCTAAAGAAATCTTACAGATGATCAACAGGTAGATGAAATAGTGTTCAATATCACAAATCATCAGGAAAATGAGATTTCACCTCACACCAATAAGTGTGATTATTCTCAAAAAGTACTGGTAAGGATGTAGAGAAAAGGGGATACTTGAATACTAATGGCAGAAACGTAAATTGATATAGCCTCTATGGAAAACAATATAGAAGTACTTCAAACAACTAAAAATAAGAGAAGTGCCCTATGATTCAGCATTCCCACTCTGAGTATACAGTTAAAGGAAATGAAACCACTTTTTTGAAGTACTATCTGTTCCCCGTGTTTATTGCAGCATTATTCACAATAACCAAGATTTGGGAACAAATGTCTACCAAAGGATGTATGGACAAAAATGATTATAGCAAGAAATATACATACATGTACACACACATAACACACACACATACAATAACATATTACTCAGTATTTAATAAAAAATAAAAAAGGAAGAAAATCCTGCCTTTTGTAACAAAAATGAAACTTGAAGGCATTATTTTGCCCATGGAAACGCAGGCTAACATTGTCCGTGGTACCACGGACTCAAGCAATCCCCAGCCTCAGCTTCCCAGGTAACTAGAATTACAGGCACACAGCACGCCCAGCTATTTTTTGGGACTAGGTCTCCCTGTGTTGCCCCAGGGCGGGACTCAAACCGCAATCCCTAGCGACTCCATAAGCTGTCCCTTACAAGCACAGGCCACCATGCCCAGCCTGGGGGCATTATTCTAAGTGAGATGAGAGACAGAAAAACAAATACTGCAAGGCTTCACTTTTGAAAAAGGCCAAACTCAGAAAGAGAGACTAGACCAGTGGATGCCAAAGTTGGGGGTGTGATAAAAATGGGGAGATACTCAAAGTCACAAACTTCCAGTTATGAGTAAGTTCCAGCAATCTCATGTGAAACTTTGTGACTGTCATTAACAATGCTATGCTATATGGTAAAGTTGCTGAATGGATCTTATATGTTCTCACTATACACACACAAAGAAATAATTATATGATGTGATGGATGTGTTAACTAACCTTATCATGGTAATCATTTCGCAATATATATGTGTATCAAGTCATCATGCCGTACACCTTAAACTTATACAATGTTATATGTCAATTATATCTCAATAAAGCTGGAAAAAAAGAAAAAAGAGAAAACACAAATTACAAATATCGGATGAATGCTGGAACACTATTATTTCTATTACATACATTAAAAAAACTAGAGAATATTATGAACACGTGATAATAAATTATAACAGCTAAAATAATCATACTTAAGAAGTGTATTTTTAAAGACTCAAAAAAATTTATAGGCCTATAGCAAATAAGAAAAACTTAAATTAGCTAAAAAGATTTCCACAAAGAAAATTTCAGGCTCAAAAGGTGTTATCAGTAAATTCCATCAAAACATTTAAGGAAAAAAATGATATCAACCTTACCAATACAAACTCTTCCAGAAACAGAACCCCTCTAATCAAATCTATGAGATTATGCTATTCTGATACCCAAACTGGATATAGACATAACAAGAAAATTATAATCAAATAAATTTTTAGAACAAACTGTATTAAAATAAAGATATGTTCACAAGGGGAAAAAGGAAGCTGAACCCTCACCTCACATCATATATAAAGGTTAAATCAAAATGGATCAGATTTAAATATAAAAGCTAAAATATAAAGTTTCTAGATAAACATATAGAGGAAATTTTCAGTCTTCAAGTATGCAAAAATTTCTTAAGATACAAAAAGAAAAATCAGACAAAATTTAGTTAACTTTGTCAAAATTTTTAAATAATGCTTTCCACATGTTACCATTTAAAAAATGAATGGCAAGCTACTGAGTGGTAGAAAATAGTCACATTCTGCATTTATGATAAAGACTTGCTGAGAGAATACTTACAACTCATTAAGAAGAAAACACCTCAGTTTTTTACAAAAACCATATGATCATATCAATAGATGTGGTAAAAGCATTTGATAAAGTTCAGCATCCATTCATGATGAAAGCCCTGGAAAAACTTGGTATAAAAGGAACATACCTCAACATAATAAAAGCTATATATGACAGACCCACAGAAAATATCATCCTCAATGGGGAAAAACTTAAACCATTCCAATTAAGGTCCAGAACCAGGCAAGGATGCCCACTCTCTCCACTCCTTTTCAACATAGTTCTGGAAGTCCTAGCTAGGGCAATAAGGCAAGAGAAAGACATAAAAGGAATCGAATAGGGAATGAATTAATAAAGTTATCATTATACACAGATGATATGATACTCTATGTAGAGAACCCAGAAAAGTCAACAGAAAAGCTGATTGAAATAATAAACTGATTCAGTAAGGTAGCTGGATATAAAATCAACACACAAAAATCAACAGCATTCAAATATGCAAAGAATCAATCAGAAGAAGAAGAAATTAGAAAAAACATCCCATTTACCATTGCACCAAAGAAAATCAAATACTTGGGAATTAACCTAACAAAAGATGTAAAAGACCTATACAAAGACAACTACAAAACATTCTTAAAAGAAATAGAAGATGATGTTGAAAAATGGAAAGACATTCCCTGCTCATGGATTGGAAAAATCAACACCAAAATGGCCATACTACCAAAGGCCATCTACAGATTCAATGACCAATAAAGATCCCAATGATATATTTTAAAGAAATAGAACAAAAATAACTGAAATTCATATGGAACAACAAAAGACCCTGAATAGCCAAAACCCTTTTGACAAACAGAAGAGAGAATGGAGGTATTACTATTCCAGACCTCAAACTGTACTACAAAGCCATAATACTTAAAACAGCATGGTACTGGTACAAAAACAGATAAACAGATCAATGGATCAGAATTGAATACCCAGAAATAAAACCACAGATACAGTCAACTAATCTTTGACAATGGGGCAAAAAACATATCCTGGAAAAAGGATAGCCTCTTCAGTAAATGGTGCTGGGAAAACTGGATCAAAACTTGTAAAAAAAAAAATGGACCAAGACAACACCCTCACACACTGTACAAAAATTAACTCAAAATGGTTAAAGGACCTGGAAGTGAGATCTGCAATCATAAAATACATAGAAGAAAACCTGGGCAAAACCCTTCAAGAATTTCACCTCAGAAATCCATTTGGGGAAATAACTATGGCTGTCAAAAAAAAAAAGGAAAACATAAACAGCTAGGACTATATAAAACTAAAAAGTTTCTGTTCAGCAAAGGAGACAATAAACAAAACAAAAAGAAACCCAACTGACTGGGAGAAAATTTTCACCCTCTAGACAAGTGACAAGGGTCTGATAACAAAGATCCACAAAGAGTTCCTACAGCTCAACAGAAACAAAGCAAAAAACCCAATCAAAAAATGAGGAGAAGAACTGAAAGACACTTCACCAAAAAGGAGATACAAATGGCTAATAGGCATATGAAAAAATGCTCCACATCACTAATAATCATGGAAATGCAAATTAAAACCACACTGAGATACCATCTTACACCAGTAAGAATGGCCCATATAAATACAACAGACAACAACAAATGTTGGCGTGGATGTGGAGAAAAAGGAACTCTCTTACACTGCTGGTGGAAGTGCAAACTGGTCCAGGCACTATGGAAGACTGTGTGGAGGACCCTCAAACAATTGAAAGTGGACTTACCATTTGACCCAGCAATCCCACTACTGGGAATCTACCCAGAGGACATAAAAACATTAATTCAAAAGGACACCTGTACGCGCATGTTCATTGCAGCTGTTTACAGTTGCCAAGAATTGGAAACAAACCAAATGCCCCAAAACAGATGATTGGCTAAAAAATTGTGGCACATATACACAATGGAATACTACACATCCATCAAGGAGGACAAACACATGCCATTCGCAGCAACCTGGATGGAACTAGAAAGACTCATATTAGCAGAAATAAGTCAAAAATAAAAGAAAAGTACAGGATGGTCTCACTTATATGGATATAGGGAAAACAAACAAACAAATAAGAAAGAATGAAAACAACCAATGGGACTGAACCATGGAGCAAGAGAGGAGGAGGTGGAAGAAGGTGGGGGAGGTGAAGAGCACAAAAGATCAGGATAGTTAACAAATGTTAGTGAGTGGGAAAGCCCCGGGGTATACAATAATGGACTAAAGCAATATAAATATGCATATATATGAAAATTTTTAAAAATTTAAATTAAATTTTTAAAAAAAAGGGACAGGGTTATTAGGGAATGGAGAAAGAAAAAGAGCCATCTGCATAGTGCCAGGCAGGCAGGAGAGCTGCTTCTCCACAGCATGGAAATTGTACTGATTCCTTTTTTTTCCATAATTAATTTTTTTTATATATATTTGTTTCACATCTATGTAATTCCCTGGAGATCACACACCACCTTCCTTCCCTCCCTTACCACTCTCTCCCATCTCCACCCTCCTAATCCCACACATACTCATCTCTTTTATGGAAATTTCATGTACATGTCTGTGGCCTAAATTGTCAACTGGAATAAACTTTATGATAATAATAATAATAAAGAAAACACCTCAGTTTTCTAAATGGGAAAGGGACGTGAACAGATGTTCGAAGAAGACAGACATACGAATCACACGTGAAAAGGTGCCCAGTTATCACTAACATCATTACTTATCAGAAAAAAGAAAATCAACAAATTAATGAGATGCCACTAAAATGCAAAACAATGACTAAAACAAAAATATTTAAAATAACAAATGTCAGGGAGTATCTGAGTAATTGGATTCTCTCGTGGATTGCTAGTGGAAACACAGTGACTATAACCATTTGAAAAAAAATTGTTCTGTTTAAAAAGCAGTATAACTCAAGAGAAATGAAAGCTTACATCCACATAAACACTTGTACATTGGTGTTCCTATCAGTTCTATTCATAATTAATGGCCTCAAACAAGAAACAACATAAAATGTGATCATTACTGTTGTGATATTAATGTTCAGGGGAAATAGGATTCTTGATGCACACAACAACATGGATGTATTTCAAAAACAATAGAAGGAATAGAAGCTAGACACAGATCTACTGTGTAATTCAACTTAAATGAGCATATAGAAAAGATGAATCTGTAGTGGTTGATAATCAATGGTTGTCTGAGGCTACAGGGTAGGGAAGAAGAGGGTGGCCATCACTATCACAGGAATGGGGACTTTTTCAGGTGATGGAAATGTCAATATCTTGATTGCGGTGGTGGTGAGATGGTTATATACACTTATCAGAACTCAGAACCTTACACAAAATGGAATGCATTTTTGTTTTACTAATTAAATGTACAGTTAATTAAATATGTTTGAAAATATACTCATGGGACAGCAAACTCTTCCAGAAAATGGAATACCTCCAAACTCTTTTTATAACACTAACATTATTTTGAAATCAATACTAGACAAAGTCATTCAAATTCTGAATACTTTCCTTAGTGTGTGTTAATTATTAGCTAACTATTATGAAAGCTCAGCATGATCAAACATTTAAAGACACTCAGGGACTTAAAGAAGGAAAAGGGAAGTTTGGATTAAAGAAAACCTTTGCTAACACCCAATTTAAATTAAAATTTAATCTAAATCTAATAAATTAGAACTTAATTGATTGCCCTATCCTGAAGTCTTGACATACTTCTTTTCAAAAAATTCATTTCCTAGTCATTCTTCTATAAAAGTGTATCTCTATTTAGTAAGAAAATATACTGATACTAGAAATAATGATTTCCAAAAACAAAAGTGATATAACCTTGAAGCAGTCATAAAGCTTTTAATACTTCCTTAAAGTCTCTCAAATCAGAGTTATGATTCACTCAATCACAACTACTAAATAAGTTAAGTCACATCTAAAAGATTTATGATATTACCACTTAAACTTTTTTTTGGAAAAAAAATGACATATATGCAATAGGAGAGGAAGTGAATTATTCACACATCATCAAGATGTGGCTCTTCTCACTTTCTCTTTTCCCTCTTTGAAAAACACTTCAGAAGATCTGTCACTTCAACCCCACATATTTCAATAAAAATCTCTGATAATATGAGTATTGTCAGATCTCTTTTAAGATTATTTGTATACAGTGAGAATACGCTAGATAGCTTTCTCAACCTAGGTATAAGTTCCTGGTTGAATTCTTGCCACCTTTCTTCAACACCATAATTTTTCCAACTTGTGAAACCTATGACTACATAATAAATTTAAAAATTGTTCCAAGAACATTCCTTTCTATAAGCTTTCTTTAAGTGCCATTGGTTCATAGCCTACATTAAAATGAGATACATCATTTAAATATAATATAATCCTCAATCTGTCATTTCACAAGAAAATGAATTTTCACAAAAGCTTGGAGAAAATAAAAGTGATCACTAATTTTTAACAGAAAAATGTTATCCCACATCTTAAAACATATCCCAACATAAGCAAATACCAGGTGCAAAACTGTAAGCTACACAGTTTAAAGAATGGTAGAAAATATTCAGTATAGTGACTCAATAGGGATTCTTCTAATACTTGGTGACAAATATTCTTAACTATGATAAATGTGAAGAAGTTAGCATATCATTTAACATCTACCACATTATATGATAAGAATTACAAAATTTTCTTATACTTTATCTGGAAAATATATTTGGTATATTTACCATGGCTATTACTTTGTTTCCAGAAGAATAGTAAACACTGTAATGATGGAATAGGTTTTGCCAGAGTTGACTAGCTTAGACCTTAAGATAAACCTTAACATCTTAAAAGGAAGTAAAGGGATCATCATCCATAAAGTAGACTTTCCTTGACCAAATGATAATATGATATGCTGAAGAAGATGGTCTACTAAATACATTCTATCTAGCTGTCTAGGGGAGAATGGGAATATAGTGACACAGTCAACAAAAAGACATAGAAGAAGCTAATGGTTTTAGTCTGTCAAATAGCATTTGTAGAAGGAATCATTTCTTCCAGCTCTCAATAGAAAAGACTTTGTGAATTTTTTCCCAAAATTTTTAATAGTCATAGAACCAAACAAGAAATAGTGCTGAAATAAAGTTACTTTAAGGCACATAAATCTTGAGATATATTTTACTTCTCTTTTCCAAATCTTTCACACAAGGTATAAACCATTCATCTCAGGAAGAATCAAAGGAATTCCCCATCAAGCCAACAAAAAACTTTTAGGAAGCCTCAGAGTAGTTTAGTCACAATCTTAATAAAAGACACAGAAAGAGAGAAACTCTCATCTAGGCTATTTAAGTACATACTAGTATGGGACTTACAATGCATATGTTGACATTAACGTGTGACTGCATGTGGTAATAGCGCTCTCATACACACATTATTCACCCGCTGTATGTTACTTGTCCTACCCTTTCAATTTAATTGAATCCAACAGAACCTATTAAATTCAGTGTGGTTACATAAGATTATGACAGTCATTAATGAGCCAGATTTTTAAGTGAGTTGAAGATAAACTACCTGGTTCAGAGGGGCTTTCCCTTTTGTTCTGCTGCTGTTTATTGCAATGGAAACAAGAATGCCACTATTTCCAAGAATTCATTAAAAGTGTAATACTGACTTCCCCGGGTCTTAGTCAAGTTTGAATCTTGCTGAATATTAGAATTTCACATAAATCAATAATAGTTTGATAATATTTTAATTGCAATTTTAAAATAATGTAAAGTAATGCAAAAGACTGACCCAAATTTACTCTCCATTTTGCAAAGGAAAAAAAGAAAGCTTTACTGAAGATTTACCTCAGGAATTACTTCTGAGGCAAGTGTATAATAAATGTTTTTATTTGATCATCTTCCCCATCCATTTCTCTACCAAAAAAGCAGACTGTAAAATTTAAATCATACAAATGTTAGGAATTCTTGCACATAAGTTGCTTGTTTTAGTTCTAAAAGTTTGACTATCCTTAAAAGTTTTCAAAGTTTTCCTCCACATGAGCAGGTTTTTATATCTACTATTGCCTATTGTTTGATATAAAGAAAGGGTTTGTTGTTATCAAAGGGTGGGAAGGTAGAAAGTCATAGGATAAATTCTTGCAATTTTATTTTAAATGATTATTAAAAAATTCAGAACCTCCTAAAAGTAGTGAGGGTGATATCTCATTGCTCTTGTACATCAGGGTTCTTTTTTTTTTTTAATGGCATACTAGTACATCTGAAAATAAAATAAAATATACAGCAATTATTGCACGAATTTTATGCCAGATAAAGGTATGTTCATAGTTGAACGAAGAGTGAAAACTCCATGTACATTTCATGGTAGTGGTATCAACAGTGATTTTAAACTATATACATAGTGTCACTTGAGAAAATAAAAGATCATTTTAAAAAATGGACTTTGTGAAACTGGGTATTGGGCAGACTGTGCTACAGCTCTGTAACTGCAAGCATAGATAACAAAACTAAGGGCACACTCACCACTCTAAGGATACTAGTCATTGAATCAGGTTAGCCAGTCTCCAGTTCTTAAGCCGATTTATCCCAATACCCAAAATGATAACATTTTCTACTGAATCCAGACAAAAAGGCAGTAAAATATGGTGGAAAATAGGCATTCTACACAGTAGTTACGAGTTGTTCAAAAGTGGGCTTCTAACATTGACTTTGATTTTCTTAAACTCACTCACTTGTGACCAATCTCATGTGCAATGGTAAAAGCTGAACCCAGGCCAATGTCTTCATTAATGCTGCAGCTCCTTTCAGGCTCACACATTCCAGCCACAGAGGCCAAGCCTGAATAAACAGAAGGACACACAAAGGGTCAAGCCAAGGTGTTTCAGTCTTAAAAAGCCCATACTTATAAATGCCTGGATTCTTTTTAATAACCTCCATGCACAGAAGGAGCAGTTGGCAAAAGGTTAACTTTCTAGTCATTTGCAAAATCACTGGGGGGAGTTTCACTTTGCCGGCTAGACATTAATATTTTTTGAACTGCAGTCAGTGCTGGAAAATGTCTAGACGAGGGGTTAGATTTATAAATTTTACTTCTGGTAACTTGGGACCACCTAGTAACATGAGCCAGAAGAGGGAATTCAAGAAAGCATTTCTATTTTAACATTCTTCAGGCTGTAGAAAGCAAAATATATCCACATTATTTTTCTAAAGAGATCTGTTTAAGTTTAGAGGGTTCATAAAAATATACAAGCAACTTTTTTGTTACCAAAAAAAAAAAAAAAGGGAATCCCAAATGGTCTTTTTTTTTAATGACATTTTTTGTAAAAACAAAAATGGATGATTCAAAAGAGAAAAAAAAAACTATTAAAGATGGGAGGTTTTGGCATTTTTTTAATCTTCAGAAATTAGTCCTCATAGTGATGCAAGATTTTCTTTAGGGAGGAAAGTCATTCACACTTTCAGTGTAGTCCACCACTCTCCCTTCCCCTTCAATGCCTTAGTTTTACCAATAAAGTAAAAAAAAAAAAAAAAAAAAGATGGTGTTAATTCGCTGACTCTTGTGAAATGTTATGTTACTCAAGGTATTCTTCCCTTGAGAATTTAGTATGTAAAAGCTTTAGCATTTAATTCCCAATGAATATCATACTCTGTGAATTAGTACATAATTTTAAAACAGTGCTTAGAAAAAGGAATCTTTGGGTGAAAGATAAAATATCATTTTATCTTTAGAAAATTACATGTCAAATATACTTAACATACTTAAGAGTTATTTTTGAGAAATTTAAGTAGGAAAAAGATTTTATATGGTATTCATCTATTATTATCAGTCAAATATTAATGAACACCTCAACCAAAAGTGCTTTCAATCCAATTCAATGAATATTTATGGACGGTAATAAACAATGGTCTGTGCTAGGGACAATTTCCTATTTGCACTAATTTGGAACAGTAAAAGCTATTCAGTTGTTATTTTTATTAACAAGAAAGTTATAGAAATTGTGTTTCTCTGTGTTTTCTATGAAAACATCAACATAATCCCCCTGGGAACGAGTTCAGGTGAGCGCTAGATATTGCTAAGAGATTGCATTTTTACTTCCCCTACTGTTTTTTGTGGAAGGGGCCAAAGTTGGGGGAAAAGGTTGACCTCTGCCTCACAGAGTTATAAACACTAGTGATAAACTGCTGCTGCTCTTGAATGACTTAGAAATCAGAGAAGTAAACTGAGAGACAGACTAGCGCAGGGTAACCTTATTATTTTGTCTAAAAAAGTTATTTCTAGATGCCAATAAGCGAAAGACAAAAAAATAATAACAATAATAATAATAATAATAATAATAATAATAATAAATAATAATTGCAGTACCTGAGCTCACTTTAAATTACTGGGTTCAACAGTGTCCATGACATGAGAAGAACAAAGTCATTCTCTGAAAATTATCTCTACTTTTATCTTTATAAAATTGGCTTTAAAAAAATCACAAAGAATAATCATTGCTGAACAAATATAATTTAAAAATACATTAATCGATGGAGTGCCTTTTTGTTTGTTGTTATTGGTTGTTATGTGCCACAAGGCTGTATTTTAATTCAGAAATGTCAAATCCCAGGTATATTTACAAGTACAGTTTTATGTAGGCGTCTGTATACAAAATTACTAGCTCTACTAAAAGAACAATTTAAGAAAGAACAGAGTTGGAAAATAACTACTATTTGCTGAAATGGTAAAGGTGAATCTTGAATGAAAGAATAGTATCTCCACAGGCTAATGGATTTTTATACTCTGCCCGCACCATTTTCCGTATTCCTATAAAACTGAAGCTGTCAAAGTTCTTATGTGTGATTGTGTTAATAGGAATTGGTTACTATTTGGGTCATTTAGAGTTCCTCGGTTTGATGGTAACAGTTTACACCCTTAAATCTGCTTAGCCATGCTATGATGGGTGATTAGCGGTACTAAGCAAAAGAATATGCAAGAATCAGACAAAACAGCATGCAAATTACCAGGATGACAATTCAAAAAGAAAAAAAAAAAACTTGATCAATTCTATACTGATACTTTTTCCATATGTTGTACTGATATTTTTCTATATATTTCCCAAATACAAAGGTCAACACACCTATCTATATATACCATATACATGTATATATAATACTGTAATACCATATACATGTATATATACACATGTATGTTATTATATATACATATATATGCCTTGTAGTGTTCACTGTAAGAGATGAAAAAAAAAATACCTTATGTTTTATAGCCTAAAAGTTCATTTTCATTGAGCCTAACAATGTACTGACATGTACCCAACTATAAATGTATTGATTTTAAAAATTAATAAACTATTAAAATTGGAGCACATTTATTTTAAAAATAAAAGAAATTGTGTAATAAAGTATAACAAATTTCCTTTAGAAAAAGAGACAACAAAAACACTAGGGTACACTAGGGTAGGCTACTACAAATGTCCTAACGAAGAACACGCTTCAGTATAAATACTCTACCTTGGAAAACCTGGTTATTTATAGATATATGTGTGTGTGTATATAGCTATGCACAGATATATTTCCTCAAAATACATATACATGAGAAAAATGGAAGCTCCATGTGTAACTTCTTGCAAGCTTAAAATTGATCAAGCATTTGCAGACTTTTGACAATAATGGGGATAAATTAAACAGTATAGTTTATTTCTATGCTAAATAATCCCAGTTCATTTTTATAGTACTTCTTGACTAAACACAGTATTTTTTTTCCTTAAAAGACTTTTACAATATCTTTGTAGCATAAATGAAGATCATACTCATATTTCATGGATAAGAAAATTGAGGAACAAAAAACCTTAAAAAAAACTGCAAAAGGTAATTCACTGAAATTGTCAAAGCCAACTGTTTGTTTCAGGTCAGGATTCCTTCTAATGGGTCATGTTGGTTGTAAGAACATTCTCAGTAAAGAAAGCTCTTTCTGTTACTCTTTTTAACATGTAAACTCCACCGTAATACTAAATCATTGACTAATTGGTATTTCTTCTTTAGTAATAAATTCTGCGGGAAATAAGGGAATTGAAGTCTGAGACAGCAGATAATATCAGAAAGAAACTTTTAATCTCTTAAGAGATGTTTCACTGAACTCTCCCAGAAGGTTGAGAACCACTCTTTTCCCACCTCAGAACCAAGTAAGAGACATTAAAAAATTTATCATGGAAAGAATTTCCAGTTATTAAACAGAGTTGCTTAATAATCTATCTTTCCCCATTTATATTAGTAATTAACTTTTAACCAATATGAAAATATGCTGAGCAGCAAAATATGATTTTTTTAAAATTCCAAAATGCTGCAGTTTTTTTTTTTTTAATTATAATGAAGAAGCACAACAAAGATAATCTTACCCTTCGCCTCCACCTCTGGATTTTACAAGAATTTTTCTGCTAGTGTGTATAGGTACTAAATTCTTCCAGTAATATCTTCATTTATGGAAAAACACCCCTCACAAAATTGTACCAAAGGAAAGAAGTTAATGTGTCACCTTTAAAGATCCTCAAAGTTTTATTTTCCTTTTCTAATTTGAGACTTGAAAAATGTGGTCACTTTCATATGCTTTCAAGCTCCTTGGTATTTTTGGAAAATGCATTGCAGAGATGGATAATATTACTGTTTGATGATTTTGAATCATCTTCTAAATTAGTTAAGTCATCATCTACTTGCGGGGGGGGGAGGAAAAGAAACCTACATAAAATATGTTTTCTAGTAAGTGACGTCCATGAAAAGATCAGGTTGAACAACTTTTAGGAGTAATTTCAGATGTGTCAGAAAAGAAAATGACAGAATTAAATAAGAGTAAGTACATTGGACCAAAAAGATAAAAAACAGAGAAGAAGGAAGAGGCGGAGAAGAAGAAGAAGAAGGAAAACTTACCTAGTGTTCCACAGGGCTTATTTTTATATGTGCAGATATCATATCTATAGAGAGAAAAAAATGAAATTGGTAACCTAATCAAATTCATAAAATATTTTCATACATTCATCGCAATTTTTCCTGTGCAACGGCTGTCAGGCAACAATCATTGCAATTAGGAGCAGCCAGCTGGAGTGTGGGCATTTTCAGCACTCTAGGGGACACGCTACTCTAGACTCATGGCCGCTGGCCACCAGCCAGTGGGACAGCCGCCAGTAAGACAGAAAGGTTAAAGTGGATTTTTGTAATTTCAACTTCCATAAAACCATCGACTATACTGTTTGGAAGCTAAAATAGCTTGTCTTCAGATTGCTACTGCTGCTACAAGAAGTAAATGGGTGGCTTTTGTTCCCAATCCCTTTTGAACCTGCTGGAATATATTTTTATTATAGCCACAGACTATTTATATTCTGAGCTATAAGCACTACTTGGAGTTCCTTCAACTCGAACACAGGCTTTTACATTAAAAAAAAAAAGCCATGAGAATACAATTGATAATTTTTTATATACCAGCAACTCAGTGTAACTTAAAATGTAAATATTATGAAATGATTTTACAAATAAGCTAAACAAAGAGTTCAAAAGAAAGCTTTCCTATTAGTCAGACAAAATTTTAAAATCATACTGACATAACTCCGTACGAAAGTTGAGTTCTTAAAGAGATGTATATTTTAAAATACGCTGCATCATTTAAAAAGCTAAGTCAATATTGACGGTGAATATCAAAGCACTTTTATAATGATAGCTCTGTAAACTAATCTTTTAAAACCAAAATATTTTCCAGGTCTTCTGAGTTTCTAAAGTGAGAATAAATGTAATTTTAACAAGACTAAGCATCTTTCACTTTCCTATGTTTTGTGCTAAAAATGTAAAACTCAGATATAAAATACAACTTTACACTATGAGCTAAAAATGTATCCTCTATTATATGTAAATAATGATTAGTCAATATTACCAGCAGTGGGGGTTAGTAGCGAATCCTATTCTTGTTCATAATAGCTCAAATTAGTTCAAATTAGCTCAAAATGTAAATTCATGAAGCAAATATTACAACTAACCATACCACTGTGTGGTTGAACTTATTCAAAACTCTGCACATCCCTTTAGCCAATTTTTCAGAAGTTCCAACATATCATCTTATTCACTTTTACATTTAAGAAAAGGAATTTCTTCCCCTCTCCCATAACTCTCTCTTTTGACCATTCACATACTCATTCCTTCTATTCTCTTGCAATTGGTAAGTCATGGCTGCTCTGTGTGGTACACTCTTAAATGTAAGATCAAGAGAGAATCCTGATGTACTCAACAAAGTATCAAAAAGTATATTTGAACTGTCACCATCACTTTATCTTATGATCATGTATAATGCCTCTGACATTACATAGACACAACCCATATCAGCAATCTTCGAGAAAATGTAAACTAAGACATTCCATAGGTAATGTAAATAGAAGAGTCTATGCAGATTCTATCTCCAAACCCTCAGCTTTCATGTGTGCCCTTTCCAAAAATTGATCTGCCTGGGAACACACCTACAGTTTTCCAGTTTTCCTTTCCTCTTTTTCCTTTCACAATCATACTGCTTTTATTTTACAGGGGAAAAAAATGTCTACCTCTCACACATCTCAGACCATGTTAAGGTATCTGCCTGGCCCCAGATATAAACATCTCCAGAGCATATGGTGAAAGGACAATTCAAATGCATTGATGTTCAGGGAACTCCCTTTCAAGCAAAGCAAGAGAAATTGCAAGGGATGGTGCTTATTTCATCATCGCAAGATTCTGCCTTCCTGCCAGTTTGCCTTGCAGTTTATAAATCCATCTCAATGTCTATCCCATAATTAGAATTCACAGGTGAGATGGTGATGGTGGCATATATTCACATGCAGATTGGTTCTAAAATTGAAGTTAGCTTCGTTATTGGCAGCTAGTAAGTCATACTGATCTGAGTACTTTGACAGTAAAGGTTGATTTACCCAACTAGATCACATGGAGATTTTTTCATGATTGAATGAATTGAATATGCAGTGTGTACATACTCTAGTAGCTATTTTAATTTATGATAAAAATATTTTAAATATCAAGTTTAAAATGTGCATCATTTTTTCAAAATTACTCTGAGCAAGGTAAGCAAAAATTTGAAGATCATAGAAAAATACAACATTCATAATTCCATCAGATAGCAGTTCCTTCTCTTCTTTCATTTTCTCTTATTGCCTACATCGTTTATTTTACACTAATGATGTAACAATGACTACTACTTATGATTGTCACAAATGCTGAAAATAATGACATCAACCAATCATTTTTTTATATTTACATTAGCCAATAATGCAAG
>PVHY01027809.1:0-15867 GCA_004024945.1 Uropsilus gracilis | reverse complement strand
GCGGTACTCGAACCGCGATCCCTGGCCCCGGCCGCTTCATAGGCTGAAGCTTACAAGCACGAGCCACCGTGCCCGGCCCAAATACATATTCTTATTTGAGTTTTGAGGCCCTCTGGATTCAGGCGAGCCCCGCCTCCACCCTGCCTCTGTGGCTGACGGATGGATCTGTCTCACTGAGGAGCCTACCAGTCATCTCCAGTGAGGGAATGAGACCCCGCTAGACTCCAAGCTTGCCCTCTAGCACTAGCACTTCGGGGACACTTGGGGCTGTGGTGCCCCCCTGTGGTGCCCTGTGCCAGCTGGCTGTAGCCGGGACTGTTGACATGGTCTCCAGATGTTCCCTGATCTGCTCCATCTCTTTCCAGACTGTACCACATAACGTTATTGTCATATTTCTTAAATGAAACTCTGGTCACAAATCCTTGCTTAAAAAGCTTATCATTTACCAACACCCTTGGGTGAACTTTTAACTCTCAGCCTGGCACGGATCGGATCCCACCTGCCCTTCCAGCCTCTCACCCCTAGAGTCCTTCTCAAAAGGTCCCACCACCTGGGACCCTGTTAGATATGCAAATTGGGTTCCACCCAAGACCTACTGACTCAAGAAGCACTGGGGTGGATTCAGCAATCTCCCTAGGAGATTCTGATGCACTCTAGAATTAAGGCCTACAAACCACCCTTCACGCCAGCTGTGCCCAAGTCCACGCCTCTTCCTTTACTGTCTAAGTCAGCTATCGTTTGTTTTTTGGTGCGAGCTGGGTGCAGGCACCCACGCACACCCACCCTGTCTGCTCCCTAAGTCAGCTGTTGTTTAAGGACCACCCCTTCTGCCCTCCCGCTGTGTTCTTTTGTATTTAACGATGACCTCAGGATAGCTTTATTATAGCATGTGTCCATATCCTATGGTGTGTCAGTCAGCTCCCTTTCCCCCACAGCAACCTTCCTCAGGGAAGGGACACTGTCTCATCCCACAAACAATACCTGGCTGGAGAGAAGACACTCTACATGTGGATATTAGGGGTGTGTTTTGTAACAGAGACTGTGAGTCAAGAGGCTCAGAGATGGACTATTCTCCTCATTTTCAAACTTAAGAACCGGAAGGTAAGACATGCCCCCACGGCTGGTGCTCTGCTCAGGCTTCCACACTTTTCCCCGTCACAAACTGCTCTCTCCCACCACCTGGCAACAAAACAAAACAACAAAACAAAACAACAACAAAAAGGATTCATTATTGTTCCTTCAGAGGAAGCCTTTTATTGTAACATAAAATACACAATTTTGTGACTACCCCAAATTGTACACAATACTTTTTTTGGTGGCTATATACTAATCTGCCTTGACACTAAAATATGTATCTGAAATAATTTCACAAAGTTTTAAAAAGAAAAATTATAAAAAGTATACTTCCATTTTCAGTTATAGTCACGGTGAGTCTCCCCCCCTACAAAACCCCGCACGTACCACACATTGAGTTGAACATTTTGATGACTTGTGTGTGTCTGGGAGTGAGCGAGAGGCCGAGGTGGTCAAGACTTGCCACCGCCTCTCCTGGTGGTTCGCAGGAGCAGGGAGAAGAGAGGATGCAACGCGTGCAGGGCGAGCACACTGCTCAGTCAAAAATCTCCCAGGTCACAGGCGCAGCCTCAGGAAAATCAAGGACAGCTCAGAGCTGCACAAGCAAGGGCCCCCCCGCCCCCCACGCCCCCCCACACTACCCAGCAGCCGCATGCTTACAGCCGTCTCTAGGCCCAGGCCAGCCGTGAAACGAGGCCTCTGACCTCACCCTGCCCAGGCCGGCCCGCGCCAGCCCTCATGCCGCAGGGCCCTGGCGAAGCCTGAGGAGCAGGCGCGGGTGCTGGAAGCCTGGGTGCATGTGCAGTCCAGCTTCCTTGCCACCTTTTCTCACTCAGCCTCACAGTCGGAGTTTTACTCCACCCTGAGGCGCATCTAGGGGGCTTAGCAGCACCCTGTGCCAGTGCTGGTGCCCAGGGAGGGGTTAAACTGCTCCTCAGAGGCAGAGATTCTACTGCCCAGTATAGAAAAATAAATCAGTGTATGAAACCAGGCCAGGGCAAACAGCAGCTTTTACAAAATCATCTTCCAATAAATAATTTACTACAGAGGAATATTTTCCTTTAACATCAAAACACTGATAAATTCAGTTATTTTTGTAAAAAAAAAATATCTGTTTATTTACTCACATGTATAAAAATAAGGTCTTTAGGGCCATTCTCTCCCGGGTATGGTCTTGCTTTTCTTTTTTGGAGAGGGGGGGCCCAGGGTGACTTTGGAGGCCTAACCTGAAGCTCTATCTGCTCCCCCCCTCGTCCCACCCGCCTGCCACAGCCATTCCTTGCTTCAGGTGTGAAGCTACGGAAGAAACTGTGGGCAAAATTATGCTGAGGCTTCTTTGTTCTGTGCTTGCAGTTTACCCGAACCTCCCAGAAAAACGGATGACTGCATTTCCCCCAAGTTACCAACGCCAACACCCAGCCTGCCACACCTGCGGGCAAGGACACCTGCTGAGTGCATTGGGTACACTGGCCCCGGCTCCAGCAGGTTCCCGCCACCAGCCCCGGACACAGTGCGTGGACAGTGAAGGGAAACATGGCGGCCAGGCGCCAAGTGGCACAGGACTTGACCCGGGAAGAAAAACTCTGACGTCAAGTGAGGGTGGGAGGGGGAAACAGTTAAGTCCCAGGTCAGCAACAAACACACCACTGAAAAGCGTTCTCCACAAGCCTTCGCAAAGCCCTGCTCGTGTCTCTACTGGCGCAGAGGCCCGGGCAGAGTGGACGGCAGTTTTTGGGGTGGCCAGGTGGCATCCAGCGCCTGGTATGAAGGCCAGGCAGTCCACTCTAGCTGGAACACAAAGGACAGCGACACTGTAAGCTTCGGCTGTGTGGCCCTCAGCTCTTTCCTGTAGTTCCTCAGACATGTTTGCACAAGTGTACACACACAGGAACAGAGCGGCAATTCCACAGTTGGGGGAGGGGGGAGGGGAGGGAGAAAATATCAAGATGGGTATCATTTAAAAAGCCGGTACCCATCCGAAAAACTCAAGACCCCCCTCTTGCTCCCACAGTCGTGGAATGTCTCCCCTTTCCCATCTCTTCCCAGGAAAATGG
Source organism: Uropsilus gracilis (assembly GCA_004024945.1). Classification (NCBI taxonomy): domain Eukaryota; kingdom Metazoa; phylum Chordata; class Mammalia; order Eulipotyphla; family Talpidae; genus Uropsilus; species Uropsilus gracilis. The sequence goes on along the minus strand of PVHY01027809.1, from coordinate 12,739 downwards.
GGGAAGGAGGCCAGGCTTTCTTTGTCAAAAGGCAGTTTCTACATTTGAGAAGAAAAGCAGAGATAATCACAATTATACATCAATGGCTTGGCAGACACAGCGATAAAGGCTCACCAGAGAGGAGGTACCTTCTCTCCTACTTTGTCTTTCTCTTACTTGAACAGCCATATGTCAAAGTTCAGCCTCCTCAAGACATATGGCTGAGATCCAGGGTTCAAGGAACAAACAACCTTTGTGTACAAGGTTGAAACAATCAAACCACAGCCTCTGTGGCCCCAATGCTACAACTAACCTCTGGATGGCAAGGGGGAGAAAAACAACGTGCAAACTGACACATTGACACACACACACACACACACACACACACACACACACACTCTCACACTCCCTTCACTTGTGCCACCATGCACAGAAACACTAAAGTTACAACTAGTATTAACACTTCACATTATGAGTATTGTTTCCAAAGAGAAGCGATTCATGGAATTAAAACATCCACAAGAGTAACTCCTCTGATGAGGATGAAGAAGCCGGAGGTGGAGGCGGGGGGGTCACGACTGCGCATGGGGGATCCACTGACTGTCCACTGGTCGGCACAACAGTTCTTCCACACGCCGCGCCACGTCCATTGTGTCATCCAGATCGAAGTCCCCATCAGTGTCAAGGACAGGGTCAGGGCTTGGGGGTAAGAGAAGAGGCTGTGAGAGGTCAAGAACAAGCAGCAGACAGACCACCCCAAGCACTGTACCCCACTAAGTGAATGGCTTAGTAGGCCTGCGATCTCAGACTTCAGGGGGAAGAGACCCACTTCTGGTGGGTACACTGAGGAGGAGAGTCCTTCGCTAGCTGGTTTGAACAAGAGACGTACACTGAAATACCCACCCTGGCTGTCCCTCACACGGGAGGTCCAGATACCTCCAAATCCCATCCGACCCTTATACAGAGCAAGGAAAATCTCCATTTCGAGAGAGGCGAGCACATGATGGTAGCCTGGGTCCACTCGAACTAACAGCACCTTCTGCTGAGCTCTCCCTTCCACCTGGGCATGTGCCTGAGCTGGGGCCGAGATCTCAGCTCCTGGCCCAAAGGAGCTCTGCTCTGGGTCCAGCCTGAGGCCAAGTCCCCAACTCCTCCCCACTGAAGCCCATGAGAACACCTACTTTTGTGGGTACATGTTGAAGTGAGGCGGCTGGGAGCACACGGCCGGGGAGGGGGCCTGGTCCATGTAGGTGGCACTGCCCCCCGCCGAGTCTGCAGAGGGGTTCAGGAACCTGCAGGGGGAAGAGAGCAGGGCCTCAGAGCCCTGGGGAGGGCTCAGGAGGCCTCTTCAGCTCTTTTCAGGGGTAGAAGGACTAGGACATCCCCCGGCCTGGGGGTTCTGGCTGTAGGAGTGGGGCAGCCCCATCCTGACCAAGCCCAGTTACCTCCCCGGGGCTAAGGCAGGTTTTGGGGGGAGGAGGAGGGGGTCTCACGGGCCAATGAACAGGAGGGGCAGCTGTGAGGGAAGGGCTGGAGTGAGACGGGGAGCCGGACACTTACTCAGGAACCACCTGCTTGATCTGCGGCTTCACGTACCCGTCCACTGCTTTGGCTGCAGGGGAAGGGGGTACAGGCGTGATGAGAAGCAAGGCTCTCAAAGAAAATAAATGCCATCTCTCTCAGGACTCACATCCTGTCTTAGGATATGCTACAGCTACCTACTTTTACCTTGAGGAGTGCCTTACGAGACCCACTATTTGGATCTAGTAAGAAGCTGGCGGAGGGAAAGCCTCAGGGCTAAACTGCAAGCTAAGGTGTCTTCCAAGCTGCTTGGCTCTGTTAATGTTAGTCAAATCTTCAGGTCACAGAGACATGGCAACCCTAATTCAGGCTTTCATCACGTACTAACTAAAAGGAGAACAGTACAAAGATGTAGCAGAAGGAAAGGATCTGCACTCAGCGGACAAAAGTAGGAGGAACAGGAGGCCATAGGAAGATGCACCTCAGCCATACAAGGGAGAACAGAATGCTCACAAAAGAAATGGGCTGTTTTGGAAAGAGCTGGTCTCCTTCCCTCGGGAGCGTTTCCAGCAGAGGGTAGACAAGCACTGTGAGGGGTTGCACAAAAAGTTCTAGGTGTTAGGGTGGAATGAACTTGACTTGATAATCCTTGAAGCTACAGTCCGCGTCTCGGATTTAAGGGAAGGGGGTATCACTCTTCCAGGCTCCCGTGGGCTCCTTCATGGCCCCTGGGCTTCTACATTGGGAATGGCCACTCACACAGTGGGAACTCCCAGGCCCCGCCCCTGTAGCGGGGTCACAAACAATGCTGGGGTCCCATCTTTCTTTCAGTCTCCACTACACCCCCAGTGAAATATGATGAGCTGGGGATACACCTGAAAGTGATCTGGTCAGCCAGTTACCTGCTCGCTGTGTAGTCCAGCAAAGCAGGTGGCAGGTATGTGAGAGTTGGAAGCCAGAGAGCGGAGGCAGTTTTCCAGGCATTTGAGTGGGAGAGTGAGTATGACCTTTGCCCTTGCCAGAAGACTGAGCAGCTCAGGTCAACGGGGAGAGTGGGCCAGTGGCAGCCCTGGCAAGGAAATGCCACAATGCAGCTCACTAATTTCTTGTTTTCTTAATTTGCTTCCTCTGGGTTTCCAAATGTCAGCATCTATTTATTTATTTATTTATTTTTGAGACCAGGTCTCACTATGTTGCCCAGTCTCAAACCCTTGAACTCAAGCGATCCCAGGACTCAGCGCTTGGACTACAAGCACATGCCACCACGCCTGGCTTCTTCTTTTTTTTTTAAACTATCTCATGAGTTTTGTGCTGTGTAGTCTACAAGGAATTTTATGTAGATAGACAGAGTAGATAAATACCAAAGGAATGCTGTAAAAAATAGAATGCAAGACTCCAGGGAGCTGCACTGACAAAAAACAAGTATTAAGGATAATCCAAAATACCACATACATCTAAAACTATTTTGGCTTATTTTCTCCACAAAAAAAAAAATCACCAGGTTGGGCGTGGTGGTGCGTGCCTATAGTCCAAGCGCTGGGAGGCAAGAGGCCAGGGATCACTTGAGTTGGCGGGTTGGAGACTAGCCTGGGCAACACAGCAAGACCTGGTCTGGGAAAAAGCAGCTGGGTGTGGTGGCGGGCACCTGTAATCCCAGCTACCTGGGAGGCTGAGGCTGGGGATTGCTTGAGTCCATGGGATCGGACAACATAGCGAGACCTAGTCTCAATAAAATCACCATCATCTTAGGGTGAGAAAACAATACAAAAGACCGGGAAAAAGGATTGGTAGGGTGGGAAGTACAGAAATCACAAGTCTTTGTACTTCAGCAAAATAAAACAACTGCTAAAAAGGACAGTGGAGCACAGTGGCTGCATATAACAAAGGGCTCATTTACTGCACAGAAATACTTACATATCATTCAGGAAAAAAAGAACTCAAAAAAAAAAAAAGTAAGTAAAGAACAAGAACACAGGAAAAAGCACCAGTAGCCAGTACTGTTGAAAAAGAGAGCTCTGGAGCTGGAAGGTCTGGGCTCGAGCCTGGCTTGGCCGCTGCTCAGCTATGCAGCCTTTGGCAAAATATTTCACTGTTTTGTGCCTCGGTTCCTCTTCCCGAAGATGGGAGTGAGAGCAGCCACCCCACAGGCTGTCTGTGGGCTTAACTACCATGTGAAAGCGGCTCAAAAAGTGCTAGGCACAGGCCAGGCATGGTGGCGCATGCCTGTAAGCAGCAGCCTAGGAAGCCGTGGTTGGGGCCAGGGATCATGATTCTAGTCCTGCCAGGAGCACACAGCGAGACAGTCCCCCCCCCAAAAAAATATAGCTGTGCATGGTGGCACGCGCCTGTAATCCCAGCTACCTGGGAAGCTGAGGCTGGGGATTGCTTGAGTCTGTGGTACTCCGGGCAACATGAGCCTGCAGTTCCACAGACAAAAATAGCAAGCCTAGTCTCAAAAAAGAAAAAAAAAAGAAAAAGTGCTGGGCACAGAGTCAGCAATAAATGTGAGCGGCTATTACTGTTCTGATTACCATTGTCACTACATGAAAAGATATTTGAACTTATTGAGAATCAAAGAACAGTGAGAATAAGATACCATGCTTATGCCAATTGGACTGGCAAGCATGAAATGGACAGACAAGATTGGCTGGAGGATGGAGAAGCAAACAAGCACCTGTGGGAGTGGAAAGGGATTCTGCTTTCTGAAAAGAGGCATCAACATGCTTAGCGAGCATCTCATTTGGCGCACACTCTGCTCTGGGAACTTATCCCAAGAGAACAGCTGAACTAGATGCATGTATCAGATTACCTCAATATCAAATTCTAAATTATCAACATGGAATTCCAAACAATGGAATTCTATGCAATCATTAAAGTGATGCAAAATTATATTTACTGACCTATAACTCTGCCTATGACATCTTTTTAAGTGAAAAAACAGGTCCCAGAAGATGATGGGTGGTATTGCCCAACCCTTGCACCCTGGAGTCAGACCTGCACGGGCTGGCCCGCTGGCTGTTCCCCTGGCCCTGTTCTTAGCTTCAACTACTTTCTTCCCTGCTCATCTCACTGGAACATTCTGGGCTCTGGCAGAGTTTTCAAACACATCCCTCCATGCCAGCTTGGGGTTCCAGCATGTGTCTTCGCTGCCTGAGGCATCTGCTCTCCAGACGGTCATGTGGTTGCTTCCTCACTGAGCTCAGGCCTCTGCTACTTTCACCTCTTTGGAGAAACTGCCATTGCCCCCCTTCCCTGTCACTCTCCATCCCTCTACCTTGCTTATCTGCCTTAGCAGTAACCATCACTAAATAAGTAACTTTTTGGTTTAGCTGGTATTGTCTGTCTCCTGCTACTAAATGGTAACCCCACATAGGAAGTACTTAATAAGCATTGGGAGAATATTCACTAAATTTAGTAAATCTCTAGATAAGAGACAGCATATATATTTTTTACTTTTCTGGAAATCTTACACCAAATAGATAATGTTTTTATGTTAAAAAAATAACTAATACCATGTTTTGGAAACAAAACAAAACAAAACTTTACCTTTTCAACTTTGTTTGCCCTAAGCTTGTATTAAAAACAATCTGTCACAGGCCACGGTGGCTCGTGCCTGTAAGCTTCAGCCTATGAAGTGGCCGGGGCTAGGGACTGCGGTTCGCATCCCGCCTGGAGCCTGTAACAAGACCTAGTTCCAAAAAATATAGCTGGGTGTGGTGGTGCGCGCCTGACATCCCAGCTATGTGGGAAGCTGAGGCTGGGGATTGCTTGAGTCTGTGGTACCCCGGGCAACGAGAGCCTGCAGTTTTGCAGGCAAAAATAGTGATACCTAGTCTCAAACAAAACAAAACAAAACACAAAAAAAACAATCTGTCCCTTCAATTTGATGCATCTTCAGCAGATGCATCTTCTGTCTGCCTGAAGAACATGGTCCAGCACTGACCTGACCCTGGATAAAGCTTAAACAGCAGCAACTAAATACCAATTCTGCAGGTTTTCATGCTAGACAGACACAGACAGACACAGACACACAACTGAAACAAAACCAAAGTCAGGACATAACCAAACCAAAATGCGAACATTGTTACCAGTGGCAGGCTCGCATGGAACTGGTGTGTAGTATTTGGAGTACACTTCATCCTTCGGCCGATCAGGAAACACATAGATAAGGTAATTCAGGTCCCCCAGGCGGTCAGCCAAGGACCGGATGGAGAAGTCTCTGGTGGTAAAAGGCATCAGATTCCAAAACATTCTTTCTTCTAGGTGAATAAACAGAACAATCATACTCTAAACATGATTTCTAAACGGGAAGTGCTAAAAATCAAATATATCACACAGCAAAACTCTCCATTAAAAGTATCCCAATAAAAATCATATAAAAAGCACAGGCTGTAGCTCAAGTAGTCTTTTAAAAACCTGACTAGGTAAGCAGGTAATGCATACACACTTCCCTAGGAGCCCATGTTCTCAGGCAATTTCAGGGTCAAAAAGTATTATGTTGAAGAGAGAGGTGTGAGAGACTGGATGGGGCACCAGAGGGAGGAGGCAGGGGGAGGTATCCCAAAAATCATTTACCGAGGTTGTGATCTAAAGAATAAAAATAAATAATATTTTAAAAATTAAAAATAAATAAATAAATAAAGGAACCTCAATAATAGGGAAATGGCAAAGGGACACAGGACAAACTGAAAGAGTTTGCATTGGTTAATTTTGGAACAATCTGAGCAACAAATAAACTAGAATCACATCAAAAACAAAAAACAAACAAAAGTATGTTGTTCTCTAGAAGATACAGTTCCTATCGACCCCAATTCTTGACTCCCTGAACAAACATGTATGAGAGCTCGGAACAGGTTTATGTCCAGAGACACATGACCGCTCTTAAAAGCAATTAGAATGATTGTGTCACAAAAACAACAATAAAAACACTGGCAAGCTTCTCTTATTGGGAGGACCCCCTTGGGTGGGCATGATCAAGAGCAAGATCGTTAGATGAGTCAGGAGAAAGGATATTCAGAGTGGCATGTCCTTTTGCTTCAATGATTCAAAAATCACTCAAGCAGTTCTTCACAGAAATAAGCACAAGGCTGAGCAGCGAGAACACGAACATTTCAAAGGGAAGCGGCTGAGATTTTGGACAGGATACCGTATTACTAGCTGTCATGTCAGGGTTTGGGATTCTCAAAATCAGGAAATGTGTTTCTTATAAAAAGATTCTACACAGGCTGCGGATTATCCACAGGTGTAGCATAGTAAAACATAGTAAAACATAGTGGCCCACAATCAGGATTGGCCCCAACAAATACACTCAGTAAGTTATTACAGCAGTTTTGCCACAGAAGCAATTACTAGAGTCCTAGAAAGGGAGGGCACTCACGAGAGTCAAACTTCCAAGCAATGGTGATACCCCCAATTTCAGAGTCACTGAATCTCAGCAGGAAGGTCCCATCGGGCTTGTTAATGAGTAGGTCATGGGCCTGTTGCTTGTTCACGAAACCCAGGATCGCTCTGTATCACAAAGTCAAAGGAGCAGAAAGCACAGTGTGGTGTTTTAAATGCCAGAAAGATCTTCAAACTCTACCGCTAGCTAAGAAATGATGATTCTTACCCGTCATTCCAATGAGGCTTGAGATGCTTTTTTAACACTTCCATCACACCATCAAACCACTGCCAAAAAGTGTAATTCCGTCCTGGTAAGTTTTCCTGGTTGGATACATAACAGCAAACACAGGGGGAAAGAGTGACATTTGGAATATTATCTGCATATACTATAACTGGAAAAAAAATGGGTGGGAAGAAAGATCTACACAATCAGGACCATGCAAATGAGCTTGCCTACTTCAGTTTTACCAAATGGTCCTACAACCAAAAATCAGAATAGGAAAGAAAGGTGTCTGGAGGGAGGACAAATACCCCAGAGAGCAATCACCACCCCCAGTGCACACAAACACACTCCTGGGATGACTAGTGCTTTGCGTTTTCACTGTGTGGTCTGTGACCAGCGGCAGCGTCACCCTTCTGAGAAACGCAAATGAATCAGCGCCTGCCTCCTAGTGAGATGCCCAGCACCCTGCGTCTGAATCCAAGGAGATGGCCCTGCGAGGCCCCAGGCAGGGCTGTCCTGGCAGCTGTTAGTGGTGGTCGCCTGCAATAAGCAGCCACGGGATGCCAGGGGAAGGCAGAAGTTACAGCCTTATCCAACCAACCTCCTCTGACTACCACAAACCTGCAGGCCAACTGGCTAACACAATTGAAAAAGAGGGAGGCACAGAAAGCTCCGAATTAGAGCGTTTAGAGAACAGAGTCAGGAAAGAAACAAGAGCCACATTTAAAACTGAAGATGTGTGAGGCGAATAAACAAATGGGAGTGAAACTGTTTTCATCTGCATGAGCTGAGGGGCCCACGGCTTTTCACTACGGGAATAGGAGAGTCAGCGGGACCGAGCCATGGACTCCTGACTTCAGCCAGTCAGACGCCCCCGTGGGGCCGTGTCAACAACCGCCATGCTCTGCGCTGCTCCAAAGGGAGACATGCTGCCCACACAGAGAGCCCAACCTACTGGGATGGCCACTTCCCACACAGGAAGCACATGGTCGTCCACCTTTTCAGAGGTTCCCCACCGCTCTGGGCATGCTTTATTAGAGGGAGGAAGACGGGCCCGGGGCAGCAACACTCTGGGAGGCACCAGGCTAGGAGGTGCTGAGGGGCGGCCAGACTGTCGCTCACCCTGTTGAACTGGGACCAGGACACGGACATGCTGCCGTAGTCCTCCAGGTGGCTGCTGCTGCTGTTGAACAGCTTCTGCGCCAGGAACACCAGGTTCTCCTTGGTCAGGCCCCGGTTGCTCTGCACCTCAGCCTTGAATTTCATGTTGAGCGCGTCACACAGCTGCGGCCACAGCACCTTGTCCGGCACGGCAAACGGCACCCTGCCCTGGGGGTGGGGGGAGCAAAGCCAGAATCTATGAGAAAACAGTCGCATGATTTATTCCCTCAACCCACAAAAGCAAAACACGAATGACTGCAAACAGGTTACAACACTGGTCTTGCCAAGCCTGAGGACAAATCCAAACTCTCTTGGGGTGGGCAGTTTTGTGGCAGTCAGGGGATCCCATTTATCTCTTTCACACCCAACAAAGGCTGCCTCATATATCTACGGTGTTTTGTGAAAGAGCTAAATGCACAGTCTAATCCAATCACCATGAAAACAGATCTTCACCAAGGTCGGTGCTGATCTTACACTGTAAATTCAGTGGGAACTTAGTAATCAGAAAAACTGGTTCTTTAGGTACACACACACGCACACACACACACACACACACACACACAGAATGTGTGCTCAAACACATGTATGTACAAGTGCAATCCTTTCCTCAGATACCCTTCCACAAAGACTCTAGCTCCAAGGGAGACAACTTAGTAAGAAAGACTGGAAACTGCACTGGGTGACTTTACTGAAACAGGCTTGAATATGAATTTTTTATAAACTGCTTTTCATCTTATTCAGCTATAGCACTTTTTTTTTTTTTTACTTAGTATACAAATTTTTTTGAATAGGAAATTTCTTCACATGATAAGACATTTAAAAATCATAGAAGGCTATACCTTGAAGTCATTTATCTATCTTTATCCCCCACAGTTCCTCTCCCCCAAAGTGTGTAAGCTACTCTTTTTGTGCATATCTCCAGAGATATGCTATAATGCCAGCAAACATAGATGTATAACTTTTCCTTTTAAAATATATAAATTATAGCATTAAATTCACAGACTCTGCATCTTCCTTTTTTTACTTGATATTGTCTCTGGGAGAATGCACATTAATTAACACATGAAGAAATTCCTCATTTTCTTTTATGCCTGCTAAATATTCTACAGTTTGGGAGAACAATAATATATCTAACCAGACCCCCCCATCAACCTCAAATCTTTAGTCATTTTATGCAGTGCTATAATCTACTTATATCATTGATGCATAAACAAAAATACCTTGTATTTTATTTTATTTTATTTTATTTTATTTTTCGAGACTAGGTCTCGCTATTTTTTTGCCCATGGAACCGCAGGCTCATGTTGCCTGGGGTACCACGGACTCAAGCAATCCCCAGCCTCAGCTTCCCAGGTAGCTGGGATTACAGGCGCGTGCCACCACACCCAGCTATTTTTTGGGACTAGGTCTCCTATGTTGCCCTGAGTGGGACTTGAACCGTGATCCCTAGGCCCAGCTGCTTCATAGGCTAAAGCTTACAGGCACGAGCCACCATGCCCGGCTTATATGTATTCATTTTAAAATAGCAAAAGATGTACATCTTCATTAATCTTACTGAAAATGCTAAAGATGCTTATTTAGCCAGACTAGATGCTCCAGCAACAGTGAACGTAGGGGTGTGTGAAGGGAGTGAGCTCTGTGGATAGGAACAGGGAAAGTTTCCTCGCCAGAAGACGTATCAGAACATGATGGTGGCAGATAGTTCAAAACAAGCTTCAGCCGGGCACAGTAGCTCGTGCCTGTAAGCTTCAGCCTATGAAGCGGCCAGGGTTAGGGATCTTGGTTCGAGTTCCGCCTGGGGCCTGTAGTGAGACCTAGTTCCAAAAATACCTGGGCGTGGTGGCACGTGCCTGTAATCCCAGCTACCTGGGAAGTTGAGGCTGGGGATTGCTTGAGTCTGTGGTACCCTGGGCAACGAGAGCCTGGGGTTCCACGGGCAAAAATAGCGAGACCTAGTCTCAAAAAAAAAAAAAACGAGCTTCAGACTCAGGTTTGTGGTATAAATGGTGGAGCTTTTGCCACAGTAGAATCTCACCTTTGTTCTATAAAGATGGCTCTGTGGCATGGCCTGTTGGGAGGCTAAGTCCCGTCAGAGTCACAATAAGAGAAAAACAGACTCCTGAGTCTCAGGTACCAAGGGTACCCGCCTGCCTGAGCATTCTGGACTCATGTCTGGGGCACCGGGCAGCACGTGGGGCTTGCCCACAGAAGTTGAGCACCCAGCAGCACACTGCTCGTGTCTGGATGACATCTGCAAATTCACCCCTAGACAGAGCAGCTCATTCTTCATGAGAAACATTCTTCTGTTTCATGAGAAACAGAATGAGCCACAGAATCTAAAATTTGGAAGACACTGAAACCCACCCTCATTTAAGAGGAATCAAGTGCCTGGCTAATGTAACCTCCTGAGAGACCTGACATCTAGACAGAAGCCAAAAGCCCCCAAATCCCATGCATGGTTTCACCAAGACTTCAAGTAATACTTACTGAGTGTTGATTCCCTGATGAGTGCTTTGTCTGTTCCCTAATCCACTCTCCCTGACACTGCCATGGAGTATTTTCATTCCTGTGTTACAGACACCTGCTGGGTGCTTCAACCCAGAGAGGTCGTGTGAACTCCCGGGTAACAGAGCAAGAAAACGCTGGCACTTGATTCAGACCTTGGCCTGAAGTCAAACCCATGTCCTTCACATTCCCACACGCTCTCTGTTCTGCCTCCCAATAAGGAAAACAATGTTTTCCCTCGGGGATCGGTGACACATTGAAGAGATTAATAACCCAGCATCAAGACCGTGAGGCCCGCAGCCCAAGGAGCTTACTCACAGGCTCTGCAAAAGCGTTGTCCCAGAGGACAGTGGCTGTCGCGTTGTTGTCCTGGCTGCCGTGGACGATGACCACCACCGGGAGGGACAGGGTCTGAAGGACACAGAAGGGTGAGTGCTCACAGCTGCATATTCGTTCTCATCCCTGCTTTTTCCCATCACCGCATATTCTTTCCTCCTCAGGAATAGAGAATCCGAATGGTTCCAGGAATAATACAACTTTGCACGCTGACACAAGCTTAGAAATTTTAGATATTTTAAGAGATGTGACTAGATAGCTCTGAAGTATGAGTAAGTTTCTCTAAGTTACCTGGAGAACTTGACAGGGAGAGAGAAAGGATAGTGTATGGAGACATTTCTGGGAATAAAAATAGCAAGAAACAAAAGTCTAAAGCCCACATGGCTACTCAGATACCCACCGAGTGATGACCCATTTGATTCTTTGTCTACTTATATCTCCATTTACTTCACTTTATTATTGCCTCATGTCTCAACAGATCTAAGAGATACAGTTTGAGAATGAGAGGCCCCATTTTCTGTTTGTCAACAATAAAAAATGTTCGAAAAATTCTTCTGTGGCATTAAGCATGCATACACACACACACACACACACACACACACACAGAGCTGGAGGGCTTTACCTTAACTTGAAAAACCAACTCATTTCCGCCAACACTGAACTGTGATTCAAACAGGATCGTAAATTTCTCTTCTGTCACCGACTCTGCTCCACGACGATCAGACCTTTTAATTCGTTTCAGGGACTGCAAAGGAGAAAGGAAGATGAGAGGGTCCTCGAGTAGCTAAGGAGAAGGTGCTCTTCCTCTCCTTCCTCCTCACCATGTTTCTGAAGTGGGCGCTGAGGGTGCCTGTGGCCTGGTGGTACTCCATCACACAGCAGTTGTTCAGGATCTCCCCGCTGTAGTCACTGCAAATCAGACAATTCAGTGCTTTTTTTTTCTCCTTTTTTTTTTTTTTTTGAGACTAGGTCTCACTATTTTTGCCCGTGGAACCACAGGCTCACGTTGCCTGGGGTACCACAGACTCAAGCTATGCCCAGCCTCAGCTTCCAAGGTAGCTGGGGATTACAGGTGCATGCCACCACGCCCAGCTATTTTTGTGGAATTAGGTCTCGCTATGTTGCCCCAAGTGGGACTTGAACTGCGATCCCTGGTCCCTGCCACGGTTTCCTAGGCTGCTGCTTACAGGCATGCACTGCCATGTCTGGCCCACAATTCAGTTCTTAAGTCACCCTGAATCTTGGTACAAGTGGGCAGATTACACATTTGCTATAAGAGGAAGAGTTAAAATCATGTCATTCGAGGATATATAAATTGGGAAAATACAGGATAAATACAGATAAATGAGAAAATATCTCAGCTATAGCCACACTAAATGAAAAGGAGAGTAACAGTTGTACAAAATTCCTAACGCTCCTTCTCTAGGAGCTGAAAGATCAGAGGCAGCAGTGTCCTCCTGCAGAGGAGTGGCTGAACCCTGAAGCTTCAGAGAGGGACCGTGCATTTCCTAGTGAAGTACATGTGCAGTGGGGGGGAGGGCGCGCTCACTTGCGAGTGTTCTCGTTCTTGAGCAGCGACTTGGCCTGCTGCTCGCTGATGATGGTGGCCTTCACCTGGGGCGGGTTCATGTG
>PVHY01027808.1:0-15869 GCA_004024945.1 Uropsilus gracilis | reverse complement strand
GCTCTTGTTGCCCGGGGTACCACAGACTCAAGCAATCTCCAACCTCAGCTTCCCAGGTAGCTGGGATTACAGGCGCACACCACCACACCCCAGGTATTTATTTGGAACTAGGTCTCACTACAGGCCCCAGGCGGAACTCGAACCACGATCCCTAGCCCTGGCCACTTCATAGGCTGAAGCTTACAGGCACGATCCACCTTGCCTGCCCAGCTGAGAGACTGAGGATTTTGGGACAATCTGGGAAAGGACTTTGGACAATACTGAGAAAGGTTTTGGACAATGTTGAAGTATTCTGAGTCTTACATGTTTTCTTTTGTAGTAATTAGAAAGTCACTTTGTTAGAAATAAATTAGTCTGCACCTGATGGTCTTGCATTGATTTGGTATTTTGGCTGAGAAGGCTGGGGATGGTGGTAAGAACCCACAAGTGGAAAGTTTAAACTGTGTTTTAAAGTTTTTCTTTTTAGGTCTGAAAGAGGGAAAGAAAGTAAAGAGAAGCTGGTAGCTGATGTTTGCATATCAATGGTAAAGGTGATCAGTGTAAAAGCTAATGAAGAGTGTGTATCCTGCTTTGTAGAGAGAAGCAGGCAGACAGGTGTATCCAGTTAAAGATAAAGTCAGAAAGTCTTCTTTATACCCTGTTTCAAGCAGTGTAGAAAAATAAGTGAAAACAACAAGACATAAAATGTATATACATCATAAGGATAAATGTGTAAGGCACATATATGCACATAAAAGAAGAAATACATTAAAACGCACTGGTTGTGTTAAAGTGGTGGAATTGTGGGTGATTTCCTCGTTTATAAAATGGTGGTATGTGTGGTTATATTACAGCAAAACAACATTTTTGTGAAAGTGCCAATTTACTTACAACAGTAAAATTTTACTGGTCAGATTACAATTATTAATAAGACCTCTAGTAACAAATTTCCCTCCTCAAATTAGCTATATTTATTAGAAAATAATGTAAATATACTTTTCAGGGATAATACTTCCAACTTTCTTCAGTCCCTACCAAATTTTCGTGGAATTAATCAAACATTACATTTGATTGTTTTACATTTGCTAACAAACTCAGTCCAAATTGGATAACAGCACTATAAGACCCCAGCAAAACACCTACTTCACACTAACAGTAAAATGTCTAACCCCAAAGCCTAGCCAATGAAAACAGCATGAAGTGTGGCCTTGACAGCGCAACAAACAGAACAGATAGCTCGGGGTCCTCTGGCGTTCACCTGTCTGTACCACTGATATTTGCACAAGTAACAACTACCTCTTAAGTGTAGTCATGATTTCTTGATTAATTCTATATCAAAAATACAATACACAGGGCCGGGCACCGAGGCGCATGCCTGTAAGCGACAGCTTATGGAGTCGCAACAGGGTCTGGGGATCGCAGTTCGAGTCCCGCCTGGGACAACACAGTGAGACCTAGTCCCAAAAAATAGCTGGGCATGGTGGTACATGCCTATAATCCTAGCTACCGGGGAAGCTGAGGCTGGGGATTGCTTCAGTCTGTGGTACCATGGGCAACATGAGCCTGCGGTTCCACGGGGAAAAATAGTGAGACCTAGTCTCAAAAAAAAAAAAAAAAAAAATACACAGAGGGCATAAGCTCTATAGTTCTGCTGATGGTAAGACAATCACAATTCATATATTCATATACCTATAGGATCAAGACCTCCTACCTGCATATACAAAGATATTAATCACAGGGCTGGCTCCTCTCAACAAACACAGCTGGTCCCGCCAAGCTGGACACGTCAATCTGCAATCATCACTCAGTCTCCCCTCATCCCACCTACCGGGCAAACATCTCCTTTTCTGCTACATTTTTCTTAGGAAGGAGAAAACAATACCAAAACAGAATTCCCCCACCCGTAACGTCACTTTCTGCTAACCACAAATTCTGGCAAATACATTCTACATAATAGTGATTCCAGTTAGTTCCTCTTTTCTTCAAACACATAGACACATCACATTTTACCTTGCAAATTTTGTGTGTGTGTATGTGTGTGTGTGGGGGGGGGAGAGACAGAACAGAGTTTAAAGAATAATAAGAAATAATACATGCATAGCTATTACTATTATCAAATAAAACTGTAATACTAACCTAAAGATAACATAATAAAAATATAATTCTGTTCAAATATTTTAACCCTGCCCACAAAAATTTATTAAAGACACTGTAGTTCCTTCCCATCAAGAATTTACTATTGAGGCCGGGCCCGGTGGCTCGTGCTGTAACCTTCAGCCTATGAAGCGGCCGGGGCTAGGGATCGTGGTTCGAGTCCCACCTGGGACCCGTAGCAAGGCCTAGTTCCAAAAAAAATGGCTAGGTGTGATGGTGCATGCCTGTAATCCCAGCTACCTGGGAAGCTGTGGCTGGAGACTGAGTCTGTGGTACCCCGGGCAACGAGAGCCTGCGGTTCCACGGACAAAAATAGGGAGACCTAGTCTCAAAAAAAAAAAAAATTACTATTGAAATGTGTGTAATGGAAGAGTAAAGGACAGAAGGCTTTTTGCCACTCTGTAAACAGTACTTTGAGGTGTATTTAATAATAATCAAATGCACATATTTTAAGTGAGCACTCAGTTAATTCTGACAAATGTGGACAGTCAGAGAAGACTCAAGAAGGGGTAATGTTTACAGCAAAGAGGGCATAGAAGTAGCACATACACTTGAGGGCAGAGGGGGTCGCCATGGAGGAATTGGGTTGATACACTGAGTTTAGACTTGACCCCATAGGAAACTAGGAGTCGTAGAGGTTTAGCAAAGACAAATAGCTTGGAGATTCCTCAGAGTGGAATTTCTGGAATGCCATTTAGAGAGCCACATAACAAAACTGCAGCTATTCTCCATTATTCTAAACACTAAGTTTAAGTCTCAAGGGTTGGAGCAAAGCAGTTTCCACACATGATGGCAATTTTGTATATATTTTTATCTGTGTATGATGCATTACCAAAAAATCAGGTTAGAAAACCAAGCACATATCACACTCATTTTTTTCCCACCCTTATTCTAAGTCACAATCACTGTGCTTTATAACCTCAAAACAGGCCTTGAAATAAACTCTTACCCTGCAGTCAGGGAACAAAATGTCCCAGTCAACCAGATATTTTGATAGCTATAATTTCAATATAAAATCCACAAACACGCTGGGCACAGTAGCTTGTGCCTGTAAGCTTCAGTCTATGAAGCAGCTGGGGCTAGGGATTGCAGTTCGAGTCCCGCTCGGGGCAACACAGTAAGACCTAGTCCCATAAAATAGCTGGGCGTGGTGGCACACGCCTGTAATCCCAGCTACCTGGGAAGCTGAGCCTGGGGATTGCTTGAGTCCGTGGTACCCCGGGCAACGTGAGCCTGCGGTTCCATGGGCAAAAATAGCAAGACCTAGTCTCAAAAAAATAAAATAAAATAAAATCCACAAACACTTCATGTCCAAAATACAAAAAGAACTGCAACAAATCAAATAAGAAAAAAGACAATCCTACAAGAAAACAGGGAAAAGGTATGAACTGTCAGTTCAGAGGGGCCACACAATGAGAAATGACTACAAGAAACTAAACCTTACTAATAATGGAGGAAATAAAAGTTAAAACAAAAACTCTTAATTTTCTTCTATGCCTCAAGGGAATTTTTAAAATAGCATTCAGTGTTGATGAGGTTATTGAAGACAGGATATTTTAAATATAATGCTGTTAAAAATAAATAATTACAAAGGCCAGGCAAGGTGGTGCATGCTTCTAAGCGGCAGCCTAGGGAGCAGCAGCAGGGACCCAAGATCACAGTTCTAGTCCCGCCCGCTAGGGGCAATGAAGCAAGACCTAGTTCCAAAAAAATAGCTGGGCATGGTGGTGCGTGCCTGTAATCCCAGCTACATGGGAAGCTGAGGCTGGGGATTGCTTCAATCTGTGGTACCATGGGCAACGTGAGCCTGCGGTTCCACAGGTAAAAATAGCAAGACCTCAGTCTCAAAAAAAAAAAAAAAGTAAACAATTACAAACAAACAATTTATCAATTTCTGTTAAAACAAAAAATGTGCAAGCCCTATGACAAAGCAATTCCATTCTAGGGTGTCTACTTGTGGCAGTTAGAGCAATGTTCCTCTCTTACCTCCCCACCAACCCCCTCCAAAGATGTCCACATCCTAACCCCTGGAGCCTATGATTCTGCTCAATTACATAAGAGTGGGAATTCAGGTTGCTTATGAGCTGATCTTGAAATAGGGTTAGTGTTGTGGATGGGTTATCCAGGTGGACCCAAAGTAATTGAATAGGTCCTTAAAAGTAAAAGTAGTAACAAAAGAGGGAGAACCAAAGAGCTTACAGCACAATGTGTGGTACATTACTGCTGAAATTGGAGAAACCCAGTCAAGGAATGGGAACCATCAACCAAAGAATGCGGGCAATATCTGGAAGCTGATAAAGGCCAGGACATGGATTCTCCCTTCATGGCTTCCAGAAAGAACATGGCTTTGGCAACACGAGGAACTTAAACCCACTGAAACCACGTGTAGACTACTGACATCCAGAACATATGATAAATTTGTTGTTCAAGCCACCAAGTTTGTGGTAATTTGTTACAGCAGCAGCAGAAACCTAATACACCAGCCTGGGGAAACAGGCACATAAAAACAAGGAGGCATCTGTTTTCTGAATACACTTATGCATAAAATATAAAAACCTGAGAGAATCCAGTCATAACTTATAAAAGTCACCACAGGTAAAGAAGAGGTAAGACTTTACTTAGTCTATCACTTTTTTTTCCTAAAGAAAATGTGTTTCTGGCCGGGCATGGTGGCTCGTGCTGTTGTTCCATGAACTCTTTGAGACTCACAGAGCTACAAACATACTGAGAAGAGTACAGGGTAGATACCATGAGCACCACATCCCAAGAAAGGTCAGCTACCTGTGGGGATTCCTGATGATGTCAGAGAGAGTAGTATCAGAGAGATCCTAACTGTAATGGCAGCTAGGGATTGAGACCTGGATGGGACAACATTTACTACAGTCTCTATGGCTGCAGAGACCCCTGAGACCCATTGCCAGGGACTCTGAACTGTAACAAAATCCCCGCTGGAAGAAGCATTTACCCAATCACACCTCCCATTTCCAAGTGTGACCCAGGGAGGGGATCAGTCTGAGGTCCTGTAGGTGGGGTTCATTGGTCTACAGTGGGTTCAAACCTTCCAACACAATGTTCTAACCAACAGTAAGAGTCATCACATGATTCCCTTACACAGAACACAAGTGAAAGGAAAAACAACTACATATCAGAGGGGGTGAGGGGCTATTTGTTGTTCACATGCAGACACACCCAGGGTCTTTATATCAATCACATCAATCCAACGTAATGCCCCCATCCCCGGCAGTTTCACAGTCACTCCCTCCTCACTTTTCTCGCAAGTGAATATACTGTTCAAAACTCTCTAATACTCTAAATTCGGCCTCTTCCAAGACACCTTGCCAGACCGTCCCACCACCCCCGCCCCGGGAAAATCCCCCAATCTGTGCCCCACCACCAAAAAGACACAGCAACTCACAAGAAGATCTACCTACTTCTGTTCTCCAGTTAGAGGCAGGAAGGAAGATATTTAAATAGAACCTTGAAAAGTCAAGCCAGTTCACTAAGGCAAAAACACACCTACACAACTATTTCTGGCTTACAGATGAGGAGACCGAAATCCTTAGGGGCCAGATAGATTGCTTGTCCGCGGCCCCGCCACGCGGCCCGCAGCGGCGGCACTTCAGGAAGCGGGGGGCACAGGGACCCCGGGATTCGGGACAGCCCTGGAGGAGACAGGGCAAGAGCGCGCCGCCAGACTCAAACCTAGACAGGCGCTAGAGCTTTATACCGCGGTGAACCAAGAGGGGCCCTCCTGCGCGAAGGGAGTGAGAGAAAGAGAGTGGGGTGTGAGACCCCGGGGGACGGCGGGGCGCCGGGGTCAGGAAGTGAGCCGAAGGCCCTCGCGTTAACCCGGGAAACTTGGGGCCAGGGAAGCGAGCTGGGGCAGGTGGGCTGCCCGCCTCACCTGCAGCCGGGGGATCCGCCTCCTCGTCAGCCTCCGCCTCAGAAGCCGCCGCGACTGCCGCCGCGGGCAGCGGGTCCATAGCGCCGCCAGTCATGTGAGTGTGCGCCACGTGACTTCCTCCCGCTCCCGCCCCCTCCACGGTCTCGCCACGCCCACTAAACGCCCGCCAGACCCCCTTCCTCGCCACGCCCTCTGTCAGCCTCATCCCGCCCTTGGCCGGGCCTTGCCCCTTCTGTGCCAGCCGGCCCTCGCACTGGTGCCCGCCGTCGTCTCCGCACTGCCCCTACCGGCCGGCCGCAGACCAGCGCTCGCTCGCACACCGCACCTGTGCCCCTAGGTCAGCGGCTCGTTCGCACGTCGCTCAAGCGTTCAGCCCCTTCGGCCTAATCCCGGCTTCCGCACTCGTCCACCAGCCCAGGCGCGCCCGGCTCCGCCCCCGCTTACTCACTCACACCCTCTCACCCGCTCGTTCTCTCCCCCGCATTCTCCAGCCCTTCACTCATTCACTCACCCGCTAGTCATTCACCCTCTCCCGGTCCATTCATGCGCTCTCACCCTTCATTCTTTCATTCCCTCACCCCATTCATTCATCGCTTCCTTGCCCCTGCATTCATTCATTTACCCACTTACCCACCTTTCGTTCATTCATTCGCCTCCCTCTCATTCACTCACCCTCCATTTGTTCATTCATTCGCTTTACCGTTCTCTCATTCATTAGATCACAGTCTATCGCCAATTGTTCTCTCACCGGACGTCAGGCACTCTTGCTGAGTGCTGAGAGGCAGTGTTAATCTCTCCTAACTATATTACTATCGCGTCACGTACCCAAATTGCTCAGCTCATTCTTCTCCCCTATTGGGCTCCTGTTTCTCGTCCACTAGAACGACAGGAGTTTCCACAGCACTGGTAAAGAAGTCTTTTGAACTCCTGCCATTCAAACTAATCGCCCTTCTTTAAATGCAATTATTTGAAATAAAACCTTTACTGGACTCAGATATACTGAAGCTGATGTTTCCATCGTAGCTGCCAACGATTAGCCTCCCACTTGGGAAACTCGGGCTGCCACCGACTCACTCTCGGGTGTGGTTGATTCTACACCCCTCCCCAAAGTCTAGTTCCCTTACAATGCTTTGATCCTGATGGCAAGGTAGCCTTTCTTAAGCAGTTGTTTGTTTTACCCCTTCCAACTACCGTGTGGGTTTGGAGATTTCCCCTCTCAATGGCACGTGTCTATCACTTCACATTTTTAGCTGTGGCCACTGTTAATTACCCACTCAGATTAAGTGGAAATTTGACACACACGCACACACACACCCATGGAAGTGACCTTTTAAAGGGGAAAAATTGCAACAAGTTCAGTCCTCAGTTCAAGAACAACTTAATTTGGCCGGGCATGGTGGCTCATGCCTGTAAGCTTCAGCCTATGAAACGGCTGGGCCTAGGGATCGCGGTTCAAGTCCCGCCTGGGACGTGTAGTTCCAAAAATATATAGCTGGGCGTGGTGGTACACGCCTGTAATCCCAGCTACCTGGGAAACTGAGGCTGGAGATTGCTTGAGTCTGTGGTACTCCAGGCAATGAGAGCCTGTGGTTCCACGGGCAAAAATAGCGAGACCTAGTCTAAAAAAAAAAAAAAAAAAAACTTAATTTGGTCATTTAGAACCTTCTGTCAGCCATTGGAATACACCCATTTTTTTTGTGTTCCTAAAAAACCAGGTAAATGCAGTTGCTTCATGATTTGCATGTTGTAAACACCCAGATGTTACTCATGGGTGCCTTACAGCCCTGTTTTCCTAACCCAGCAACGATCCCTTCCACCTATTTTCTAATTGTCATTAAACTAAGACTGGTTTTTCACTATTCCACTTCATCCAGAGGGTGAAAATTTTTCTTTCTCAATTCCAGCCCTTACTTGCTGGCTGCTGCAGCGCTATGGGTGAAGTTTCTCCCTCAAAGGATGATGAATAGCCCCACCATGTGTCAGTTGTGCGTTGACACAGCCCTGCGCCCAGTTGGGTAGTTGTTCCCACTTTATCTCATTTATCATTATATGAATGACAGTTAATTTCAGCTTCATTTCTGCCACTGTTCTGCTCCTGTTTATAGGTCCTCATCACATGGTTTCATAAAGTGGTTTTGGTAGTGGTACCAGCTAAAATCCAGTCAGCTATACCTTACTCCTACCTTGGATCCAAATTTCTACAAAATCATGTTTTACCAAAAAGCCATGACCTACACATTCCCACTGTTCTTCCTCTCCATATGCTTCAGCAATTTCTGGGACATATTAACTGACTCTGCCCTGCTCTGGACATTCCCATATAAACCCTTACTGCTCTATTTGAGCTTCTGAAAGAAGATTCTGATGCTGCATCTCTCCACACAATTACCTCCCTAGCTTGCCACCAGTTGGCTATTCTCAACAACTGCCTCTGACAGGTCTGTCCGGATTGGATTTATCTAGCTATTGGACTTTCTCTCATTATAAAAGAGACTTTCTTTTTATTTATAAAAGTGACTTTCTCTCACTCCCCCTCTGCTTTGCTTGGACAATTGACTACACCCTTTCGCATTATTGAATGGCTATCTCTTTCCTTCCAACCCTAAACATAGGAAAACAACTTGTGTCAGTGCTTTCTCCTGCTCAAGGATCACTCTCAATGCCAACTTTGCGGCTATGACCCCATTTCTATTAATACAGATTTGACAAAGGACAATGATGAAGGCTTCTCCAACCATCTGAACAGTTCCAATATAAATCGTTCAGGATTTTACTAGCACCTTCTTTTAATTCTTTCCCTCTGATAAACATGTACAGACCTTACAACAGCTTCCTTTGCAAGAACACAGTCCCATCAGCCTCACTGCCATTGCTACTGCCCTCACCCTCTTTGTAGATGGTTCTGCCCACCACGGATGGGGAGTGATTGCCAGGCATGAAGATCTATCTTGGAAAACAGCTTTTACTACTCCCTGCCTTTTAGAGCAGCATGCAGAACAAGCCACTTTTCTTCTGGTCGCTCCTCTTTTCCCTCACAACCCCTTAACACTATCTCTGACTATGTTACAACATTATTCAGGCTATCCCTACTGCTCTTCTTAATGCCAACATTGAAGACAACCTTCTCCCCTTTATTATCTTACAAACCTCCTTACAGCAACACTCCCATGACCTTTTTATCTGCATATCTGCAGTCACTCTGGTCTCCCAGGGCTGTTATCCCTTGACAATAGAGTTTCTGACTCTGCCTTATCAGCTTTTAATATCTTCTCTGACCTGGTAACCTGTCACTCCTTTTTTCATCATGGTGCAAAAGGTCTCATCCACTCCTTCTCTCTCCCCATATCCAAGGCTTGTGACATCATTCATTCTTGCCCCTTATGTCAGCCTCACAATCCATGTTTACTTCCGGGGCTAATCCCCAAGGCATTCACTCCAAATTATGGCAAATGGATGTAACTCATTACCCATCCTCTGGGTGCCTGGCTTATATCCACGTTTCCATTCATACTCTCTCTGGATTCCTCTGGGTTACTGCCCATTCTGGTGAAAAATGTTACCTTCATGTTGCTCACTGCTTACTCTTGTTTTACAGTCATAGGCCATTCTCAGCATATTAAAACAGACAATGGCCTGGCCTATATTTCCCATGCTTCACACACTTTTGGACATTTGGGGGGTATCCCACTCAACAGGCATCCCCTAAAATCCCCACAAGTTAGGCTACTATTGAACATGCTCATGGTTTCTCAAGTTGTTTCTTCTTAAGTCAAAAGGGGGGAGCCCGTACCCTTAGGTACAATGCACATTTGGTTATCTAAAACCCTTTTCCCATTAATCAAATACAAATTTTCAGCAGGAACCAATTAATGCCCGCCCCAGTATAATGCCATTTCACCTCTCCTGACCAGTACACTGCCACAAAAGCCAAAGGTTCAAAACTTCTTCAAGTCCAACTTGGGAGGAGCTTTCCCTTTGCTAACATGGGAAGGAGGGTATGTGGCCATTATGTCTCCACAGAGTATTCAGTGGACAGTTTAGGACAGTGTGTTAAACCATACCATGAAATGGCATGATGGCATGAAGGACCCATCCCCAAAGGTTCAAACAACTGATGATGACATCTCCATCAGGCACTGCCAGATCTTTGCAGGAAAAAACATAACCAGGACACCACCTGGAGAGACGTCAAGCACCTCATCATGAGGGTCGAAGATTACTCAATAGGGAGTCTCCTTGTGACTCTTATGTGTCATAGCTAATTCTTCAGTGAGAGTTCTCTTATCACTCCTTTCTGCCACTCATGTTACAGGAGCACATGGAAAATGGGCTCATGTTATCAATGCCCCAGTCTTTCAAATGATTGACTGGGGGAAGCTGGAACTCCCAATAGGGTGAAATGACCCCCTTCATGTTGGAGAATCTGAAATACCAGGCTCCTTAGTAGATTATTCTGTTCATAACCTTACCTCACCCTAGACTGTCCCAAGTTCAGGGCTCTATGCCTGGCTCACTCTTCTCATTCTCACTTTGTTCTTATAGAGTGACAATGGTATATGGGTCAGGTGAGTCACAAGTCCACACTATGCAACACCAACATTTTCCAGGCATTGGGAAGTATGGCCAATGATGACCCCTTTCAGGCTCCATCAATTCCCATTTGACGTTGCCCCTGGTGCAACATGGCTAATTTCAATTAGGGTTTTCATTGGGAAGTCTGTAAATCTACTTGTTATCCAGAAACTGCTTTATTTAATAGCTGACCTTAAAAATTGAGACCCAAGCTGGGCACTGTGGCTTGTGCCTGTAAGCTTCAGCCTATGAAGCAGCTGGGGCTAGGGATCGCAGTTCGAGTCCCACTCGGGGCAACATAGTGAGACCTAGTCCCAAAAAATAGCTGGGCGTGGTGGCACGCGTCTGTAACCCCAGCTACCTGGGAAGCTGAGGCTGGGGATTGCTTGAGTCCGTGGTACCACAGACAATGGGAGTCTGCAGTTCCACGGGCAAAATTAGCGAGACCTAGTCTCAAAAAAAAAAAAAAAAAAATTTGAGACCCATAGTCATGGGAAAAGTAAAACCTGGAGGGGCAGGGTCTAGGACTGGACCCTTCCTTATTTTTACCAGTGCTTTCACCCCTCCTGGAACTCAAGCTTTGCCAGTCCTATCTCTGTTGTAATAATAACTCCTTGTGCTCACCCATTCAAACTGAGGTTTGGAGAGCAGCTATTCTGTACTTTCCACACTTAATATGCTGTGGTCCAGCTCAGTTTAAACCGGGCAAGTTCCTCTGGAACCTCACAGACACTTCTAATTATGCCTGTGTCTGCAATTCTCACCCAGATTATTCTTATTAACCTCTCACAGGTCAGCCACTTGTGCTACCAATATTACCTTTCCATCAGCCACCATGGACTTCCACTAGTATCCAGGACTGTTTTCACTGTTGTCAAGTAGCAGCTCGACATCTAGACTCAGCAACAGGAAAGCATTGACTTCCCCACCAGCCCTCAGCTGAATCTGCACATTTCTGTCTGCATAATTTTTTTTTCTTTTGAGACTAGGTCTCCACACTATTTTTGCCCATGGAACTGCAGGCTCATGGTGCCGGTGGTACCACAGACTAAAGCAATCCCCAGCCTCAGCTTCCCAGGTAGCTTGGTTTACAGGCGTGCACCATAATGCCCAGCTATTTTTGAGGACTAGGTCTCGCTAAGTTGCCCCAAGCAGGACTCAAACCATGATCCCTAACCCCAGCCGTTTCACAGGCTGAAGCTTACAGGCACGCGCCACCATGCCCAGCTTTCTGTCTGCATAACTTTGAACCTGGTTCCCAGCATCATGGAGATTTCAGGTGCTTTTAATAATTTAATATTCTATTTAAATAAAAAAAATCTACTTACATCAGGGAAATGCAAATTCAAACAACACGATAGATACCCTTTCATATCACTGAGATGAAGGGAAACAGATTTATTCCTACACTGCTGAATGGCATGTAAATTGTAAGGATACTTTGGAGGGCAATTTGTAAATGTCTTATAAATTAGAATGCAGATATCTAATAAATTAGAATGCAGATAGCTGTGACCCAGAAACTCCACTCTAAGTCATATTCTCTAAACTACAGCTCTTGAAGACAAATAAAAGAGTCTTCACTGGAGCACTATTTATAACACACACACACCATGAAAACCCAATAACACACCCCAAAACGACCTACTTTGATGTCAATGTGGAATGAATAAATTGCAGTATATTCATATAGCATATGAATCAGAACAGCATGCACTGAAAGTGGAGAGATCTTAAAAACATCATTTGGAGGTTAAAAAAGAACATTGCAGAAGGATGCTCTATATGTTACATATGTGATTTAAAAGCTACAACACATCAACACAAATGAGGACAGGTAAAACAGATCTGTATCAGATAGGCGGGATGTATCAACATCAGTATCCCAACTGACTAAATATAGTTTCACATCATAGGGGAAAAGAAAAAGTATGCTATCTCTTACAAGTATGTGTGAACCTACAATTAAATAAATGACAATGTCATTAAAAATGTAAACACTGTTTCTATTACTTATAGCTATATGAAACCTTCTTTTGAGGGGGCCAGTAAAGATGGAACTTAGTAAAGATAGAAAGGGACTTTGTATATTTTCTTTTTCAAGAAAGAAAATCTGAGGCACATATGGCATAATGTTAATGGTGAGTGCATGTTTCATATGGCAAATGTTAATGGTGAATGGATATTTATACACTGCTCTTACTTTTGTGGTTAAAAAAATGCTGCAAAGATGAAAAGAGGTATGTCTATAAACTGTTGAAGGCAGTGCCTGGCTTGTAGAAATGGTTCAATGAACTTTCACATTGCAGATGCTATTAGCCAATAAGGGTGAGAGTTGCAGCATCCACAGAAGTAGATTTACCTTCAACTCATTCCCAAATTCTTCTCTCCTGCTGAAGAATGCACACATCACAAAATTTACTCTCTAATTCTTAACACTTCTTTTACAAAGGGTTGCAGTGTTGTCATTAGCCTCTAAAATTTTGGAAATAGCAGGACTTGATGGAGTGGAGTCTAGTCTCTGAGGCCTTGCCTCTGGTGGGAAGGTCCTACAACAGAAGGGATGCAGCATTCTCTGCCTTAAAGGAATGTCTCAAGGACTGAGTGGGTTAAGACATATACAGTCTTACAACAATACAACAGCAAGGTTCCAGCCACTGCTGGGCATAGCCAGAATCAAGAACAGTCCCTATTGTTGACTGGAAAAATTATCACTGCTGTGTGAAGGGTAGGAAGACTCTATTTTCAGAGTCAAGGTTGAGGGTTTACCTAGAAGAAAGCAAAAGCACATCAGCAGGAACAATATCCAAGCCAGGTACTTTCCTCTATTTCCTCATGCCACCCCCAAACCAGGTAGAATCCAGTTCATTTATATACTATGTGGGTAGGAAGTATTCTTAGAAGAAAAAAAAGTCACATTAAGGCAAGCATATTAGAGTAACAAAGCATTCATATCCCCAGGTATAGTTTTCTGGCATCCATCAGAATAGAATATGTGACCTGAACTAAGGGGATCATTATCTCTGTGGCAGATGCAATCTGTGTGAGGAGGAAAAGAACTTGAGATAAATTTTATCTTGAAATTTCCTTTATTTAAATGTTTTTGTTTCAGATATGTGAAACTGTCTCTTCAGAGGGTCCAAGCTCTTATCTCAAGGTTTTGTACCTGGCAGACTAAAACTGAAAGGTGCTTTCACAATGATCTCCTTGCTATGCTGATTCAAACCTCCACAGGTTATTTTTTCACTTAGTATCCAAACGTTGATGATTTTCTTCCACAACACCCTATGGACCCCGTAATTTTTTTGTTTTGTTTTTGTTTTTTTAAGAGACTAGGTCTTGCTATGGTTGCCCTGGTTGTCTCGAACCCTGGTTGTCTCAAACCCGCAGATTCAAGTGACCCCCCAACCTCAGTCTCCCAGGTAACTGGGATTGATTACAGGCACATGACACCACGCCTGGCTGACCCTGTAATTTTGTTTTAAGATCATTATTATTGATTCACATTAGTTATGAAACAGGTTCAGCAAAGATAATATCTTGTCTAAGGTCTCCCAGAGTTGAGCAAGGACTATCTTAGTCTTGACCCTTCATAAATAAGAATGGAAGGAGTAGGGAAAACATGCTTCATGAAGAACTGAATGGGTGAGTTGAGACTGCCACCTGTAGGCGAGTAGCTGCTTAATTCCTTGTACAATTCCTAAGACCCATAGGGGAGCCGGAAACCACCTCCACTAAGTACTATTGCTGTCAGGCTTAGGTCACCCAGGGATCTTGAGCTGGCAACAAGACGATTATCAGACTGAAAGCTTTCAAAAAGTTTTCTTCTTTTAAAACAATTTTACTGTGAAGTACACCAACATAAGTTATCATTTTATCCATTTTTAGTATGTTGTTCAGTGGCATTAAGCACATTCACATTATTATGCAACTATCACCACCATCCACCTACAGAACTTCCTTATCTTTCCAAAGTGAAAGTCTGTCACCACTAGTCACTTACTCCCCATCTCTCCCCCAGACTTTGGTACTGATTTTGACAACTCCAGGAAACTCTTGTAAGTGGAATCCTACCATATTGTTCCACCTGAGTCTGGTTTATTTCACTGTTCTCAAGATTCATCCACAGTGTAGCATGTGTCAGAATTTTTTCCTATTAGAGACTGAATAATATTCCATCCCAGTCCTCTAGTCCTTATTTGCTGAAGTATTCTTTACTGATGGGCAGATATGGAATCTTGTTAAATATTTTCTCTGCATCTATTGATATGGTTATGATATTTTTTTCTGCTGATTTCACTCTGCTGATTTGGTAGATTACATTGTTGTAATTCTGTGTTAAACTGTTCTACCATCTAGGCCACTTGTCCATGCTGAACTATCTGCATTGAACCATTCCTCCAACACCAACTACTCAGTGACTATCACATCCTCACGGCCAATTGTGGGGAACCAATCCTCATTGCCAGTTAAAGGGGAAAGCATCAGGTTCACCAATCTAAGTAGGTTCTTTATTGGTTTTAGCAGTTATAGACACACTGGGCAGGGCAGGGGAGATAGAGGGGGGTGATGGTGCCAGGAGACAAGTGAGCTCTCAGTCTCCCGGCAATCTTCATGCTTTCTCTGGGCTCTCTCTAGTGTTCTCTTATTCTCTCTCATGCTCATGTGCATGCACTCTCCTGCCCTCTGCACCCTCTATATCCCCTCTCTCCTAGGCCCAGGTGTGCATACTTACACATGTGCACACCCACTGAGCTGCACAAGGGGGAAGAAGCAATATCCCAGGTGCTGGTTACAGGCTAGTGGAGGAAAAAGCCTGATCACCTCCATTTGCCTACCTATTGCTTTTCAAATTTTGAGACAGGTTGCATACTTGGGGAAAAAAAAAATTCACTTGGTCATGGCTTATAAACCTTTTATGCCTTACTAGATTAGATCTGCTAATATTTTTGTTGAGGATTTTTGCACCTATATTCATGAAATACTGATATGTAGTTTTCTTGTAAAATTTACCTGGCTTTGATGTTAGGAAAATGTTGGTTTCAGAATGAATTAGGAAGTATTTGTTCAAAAATCTAATTTAGGCTGGGCACGGTGGCTCGTGCTTATAAGCTTCAGCCTATGAAGCAGCCGGGGCTAGGGATCGCGGTTCAAGTCCCGCCTGGGGCCCCGTAGCGAGACCTAGTTCCAAAAAAATAGCTGGGCATGGTGGTGCGCGCCTGTAATCCCAGCTACCTGGGAAGCTGAGGCTGGGGATTGC